>JAOEHI010022724.1:0-27058 GCA_025447815.1 Percopsis transmontana | reverse complement strand
CCCCCCCCCCCCCCCCCCCCCCCCCCCCCCCCCCCCCCCCCCCCCCCCCCCCCCCCCCCCCCCCCCCGCGCGGGGGCCCCCCCGCCGGGAGAGAGAGAGAGAGCCTGGGGTGGTAAACTCACACCAACGCTGTGGAAGGCTAACCTCTCTCGTTCCAGTCCACTGAGCGAGTTAGGGAGCTGCCACGGTGATTTGTGGCGTGATCGTTGCTCTCTCGGTATCACTGGAGATTACAGCAGGTGGCGGCCCCGCGGCCCTGAAGTGGCACAGCTGTATCACCTGTTCTCCTGCCGGAGAAAGGCGCCGGGAGCGAGCGCGAATGAGGTAGAAAGGGCACAACAAGAGGGAAATAATAGCCGAAATAATAGCCGCCAGCAGTGCTCTCTACAGCAGTCTGGGGAGCTTGTCTGCTCGGTTATGCGCCACAAGGGTTCACTTCTGCTTTCCTTATTTTATTTATTTTTTTAATAATTGCCATCTGCGCTGCAAATTACACCTCCCTAATTGAGCGTTCCCCCCCCCCCCCCACTGCTGGTGTCAGCCCCGGGTCTCCCTGTAACGGTGCTTCACTTTCACATTAAAGGACGTGCAGCTTGGTGGTGGAGGGGGGCGGGGCCGTGGGGGTGTGAAAGTGAGAACCCGCTCTGCTGGGCACTTCAGTATACCCCCCCAACCCCCCTCCCCTCCCGCCCCTCGCTACCGGGATGCGAGCCATGGGCGAGACGCCTGGAGAGTGACAAGCTTCTCCGACACATTAGCCCGGGGAATGGCGTCGAGAAAGGAATCTGAAGTGCCTCCTTCACAGGCAACCGTAGTACTAATGACATCGTAATGAAGTGCTTATTCACTGGAACCACAGGCGAAATACGACCCTGGAACCAAGAATGCGCTCACCAAGATAAAAGGCAACTATTAAGTGTTTAAGTGTCTTCAAAGGTGACCAATAAGAGAACTGCATTTGAAAATGCAGTTGTCCCTTAGATACGCCGGTTAGATATGCTGTATTTATATTATCAATTAGGAAACACTGCGTTGCCAATGTTGGTAAATGTCATACAGCAGGTATCTGGTTCAGTCTCCCTACAGTCGTTGAGCTTGGGACATGATAATATCATAAAGGATGGGCCTACGACTGGCTGACAAGATATTACACTCTAGGGAGCAGACGTTAATCATTTGATAGATCTCCGTGTGTTGGGTTGTCATGTGTGCCGGTGCAACATAGCAATCTGCCACTTCAGGCCTCCCCCTGGTCCTCAGACTCCCAGCGCCACAAGCCCTAACAAGGCCAGCGTGCTGACTCACAAGCACGGCCTGGACTTTGGGAAAACCTTGTTCTGCTTGTAGCCAATAGGCTGTGGCACAGTTTTTGAGTTCCAATTTCTCACGGGGAGTAAATGAATCAGGTTAGCTAGCTGACACCTGCGGGCGCCGTGACAACCGTGGTAATTAGAGCTAACATTTAATGATTCTTAGTTAATGTAGGCCATGCTTGGGCAAACGGAGAGAGCAGTAAAATTTTAAGAAAACAAGGACAGAGAGAAAACAAGTAAGCGTGTTACGGAGGATATATCATACACACACAGGGAGGTGAAAAATAGAGAACTAGCAATTGTTCTGCGCCAGTGTTGTTTTTGCTTTCGCTGCCCGACGCTAAGCTTACACCCAGTCGCGGCTTGCGAAGGCCTACAGGCGGAACTCTGAGCCCAATGAGCATGTAATGCGTTTCATCATGGAAGGCCTAACGTCAAAACAAATGGAGTCTTTCTGCACCTGCCCTTGGGCAAATATTGACAATCATCGCCTCGCAAACTACCCCCTTTCGCTACTTTGATCAGATCTGTTGCTTGTCCCGAGGTTTGTTTGCGTTAAGAGTGGTTGTAATCCCCCCAATACAATAAATAACAAAAGTAAAAATACCCACCCAGGTTTTTTAATCTCAAACCCCCCTATATGAATACCAGTGCTCCCTGTGGCCTCTGCACCTGGATTCTTTTACTTGTCTTCCGCAACGGGCATTAGCATATGCCAAGAGAGGAGGAGAACAAGACTGTAAAAGGGAAGAAAAGGGAGGCATATTTAAATGGAAATGGGGGCCAAGAGTGGACTACCCTGGGCCAGGGGGGGGGGGGGGCAGCGTATTTTGTGTACTGTTTCCCCCCGTCAGGTCCATTCACAGAGCAAGAGAGAGGGCGGCCCACTGTTGGTTTAGGCCACACAAAGGGGGCCTTAATCCTTTCAAGGGAATACAGAGAAGCGCCTTCAAAAGGGGGAACCTCCCTGTCAAGCATGGCCATTGAGCCCCCCCGATGGATGCCGCAAATCAGACCCGGGATGGGAATCAAAGGCCAGAATGTGGGAAATGTGTTTTGGAGATGATGTGCACAGGGGAAAAGCCCAGCGAGAGGAGTCGGGGAGCGGTGGGGGGGGGCAGGGGGTGTCTACAAGGACCTATCGGCCCCAATCAGCCCAGTTTCTGCCACTGGGGTCACAACCCCTGTCTCTGTGGCCTGCCTAGTAACTCGCCTCCATTACAGAGGAATGTCCATTCACACGGGGCACCTCCATTATCCCCGAGCCAGAGAAAATGAGGCTGCTCTTAACAGCAAATTAGGGACTGGATAATGAGGTCACATGCAGTGTCGGCACGCCGAGGCCACAAACGGACGCCTTCCCTGCCCTCACTTCATTCCCCAGGGGCAGTAGGACACCCATCTTCTCCTGCCCTGGTGACTACACAGGTCTACATATTCTCAACAGAGGGACATTATGTAAATAACCACAGTTGTGTGTGTGTGTGTGTGTGTGTGTGTGTGTGATTTACAGCCTGTCTAAGTTAAATGTTCATGTTTAAAATGAAAGCCATGCATGGGTCACACTCTGTATGTATATTCATGGGCCTATATTATCTGTTTATATCATTCCATTTCTTACATCTGATGACTAATAGCAAGGTTAGCAATAGCATGATTTCTTAATTAAATAAGAGTTCAAAAATATGAATATACATATATAGCAAATATGTATATTCCCAAAGGTAAAATGAAAGCACATAAATAGTAGAATAAGCACAATTTGCATCACAAAACAATTATTTAAACCATGAAAACCACTTAAAAAAAGAATGAAATTCATACCTTTAACTGCAGCGGTGCTGAAAAATTTCTCTGAACCGGCATCGGAGACCTGAAAAAAAGAGTTAATAGTGTCATTGGCAAATTGCTTGACCAGGTGGGATTTAGCAAACAAAAAAACACAAACGAACGGGTGAGTAATAGTGGCTATATAATGCCAGCTGAGTAGGACCAAACAACTGGCACTTCACACGCACGCCACTTGATGGCAATGTTGGTCCGTGCCAAAACAGTGCTCTTCCTCAACCTCCCCGCCAAGGCATCAGGACCGCTGTTACACGGAAATGTGCAATGATAGAATTTGCATTGTATTAGATAATAAAAACCTATTTATATGAAGTCGAAATGGCATATTTGAGCCTCGATGTGTAGTACGTGAAAGATTATGTTGTGGAAAAAGTAAATGCAGGTGAGAAATAGGACAACACCCCTTTAACCTGCACTTGGGCAGACCTTACAGACACATTTCCAAGGATGCATAGATTTACCCATTATTATTACCCTATATATATATATATATATATATATGTAGGCTTACGTATTAATTTCTGAAAAAGGAGAGGGGGTTATTATATTTGTCTTCATAGTAAAAAAAAGAAGCCTGAATTCTTATAATATGTCAAATTATAAAATTCCTATATGTACCAAACCACAGGTTAATGTTATGCGGCGCAATGACTTTACATTTTGATACAAGGCAACCTCATAAGAGCAAGTAATAGCGCATTGTAGACTACAAAACAATACAATTAATACACATTTTATTATAAACGGAATGATTGGGTTTGCAAATAAGTATTCGGTATTTTTGAACAGTCTCCTAAAATAATATAAACAATGAGTGCCGCCGAATAAATGTCAGTAGGCTAAAACAGGTGCCACCAAATTTGTTATAATACAAATTCCACTGTAAATAGTATATATTACAAGTAATATCCGTTCAACCGTTGAAAATAACAACATAACATAGGGACATAACATAGTCGCTTAACCCAGCGCGCATACCTTTGATGTGGCGAGGCTGGCAAGACAAGTTAGGATATTACTTTCGCGGTCTAGCAAATATGGCCTCGTCTCACATTCTGTTTTTCAGATAATATAATCCACATTGGGGCGGCGAAGTCTACTCCGTTTAAATTGAGCACAGCCATGCGAGGAGAAGAGAAGCCGTTCCAAGAAAATCCCAATGTAAGTAACGGACAGAAAGCGCTCACAAAGCTACTGTGCCTCTTGGACAAAGGGAACCATGTGTCTTCAGCAACCGCAACGAGAGACGAACAAATCCGCCGATGTATGTTTAGTATGTTGATAAGAACAAACATAAATAGTTGTATATGTTATCCTGTCGAAAATATCCGTGGAATGGAATAAACCAGCTCCGCGTTTGCGTGACGATGCGCGCAGACCTATGAGCTGCGTCCGTGGAGCAGTCCGCCAGAGCAAACAACCCAACAAAAGCGCACGGCAGTTTTCCTCTGCAGCTACAAGATAGAGAGAGACGCAAATCACACGAGCTGGCGACGGTTTTCGAGGGGGCAACCCGCTTTCGTTGTGTTTTCAGCTGGAAAGCCTCGTGTTCTGCGGTAAGTGACGGTTCCGTTGACAGACAGACAGAGCCTCTCCTCATCCGCTCCGAGCATCAGACAAACTCCCCATTCATCCACCGACTGGCTGCTGGAGTGCTGCTGCCTGCCAGGACGCGCGGGTCCTCCCACTTCCTTATTCCGATGACTTGAATTCAGTGTCGACCCTACTTCTTCACAAAACAAACAACCGCGCGTTTTTTTCGTTGCCTTTGACGCTGTGAATACGGTCCCAGAGTCGCGCACCACAAGTGTGCTGTAACGTTTGAGTTAATAACGCTCATCGAACCGGCGGTGGACCCCGAGAAGGAGAGAGAGAGAGAGAGAGAGAGAGAGAGAGGGGGAGGTACTGAGACAGAAGGATATTCTTTCTCCCTCTACAGAGTGAGATGATGTCAGCCACTAATGAATTCCCCAGTAGGGTGCTGCTACCGTGAGGGGAGCAAAACAAAACGCTCTTTATGGGCAGCATGCACCTCCTCTGAGCTCACAGCCGCTGTCTTCCTGTTGGATAAACTCCCACTCCACTGTCCTGGAGGGAGGTCACGACGCTATTATAAAGAATCTTTGGGTCATTCGGGCAATGAAGGAGCCTTCAGCTTGAGATTGAGAGCCAACATTTTCATCCCACATGACAATGACACTAATGTTCCTTACTTACATGAATGCATGAATGCCAAGTGTGGGCTACAGTCCTTTCCCAATGTTTACACAGTCATTTAAGAGGATTACAGGTTTTTAGTGGGCCAGCCTTGGAGGAACTAATGTTTACTCTTCTGATCACACAGCTCCTGCTTATGAACAAAATACTGAAAACAATATGGTCTTCTTATAAAATCCTCTTGTCTAATGAGCATTAACCCACTGGCTTGTGAGGTCTGCAAATCTACCACAGACACATTGGAAGGTGCCAACATGTCCCCCTGGCACTACACAACCTCACACAGCAATAGTTTTAACTTACAGCTGGGGGAAGCTTGTATTAGCTACACAAAAACATCATTACAAAAGTCCAGTGTACATACCTGTTTTACATTCCCATATTTCAAAACGCGCCAATATGTAAAGTGTCTTATATACATCTATATATAAAAGTATATGAGGGCGTTTGGGAATTTCCTACTGCATATTTCCAAATTTTGCCTACAAAGCATCCCAGATCCTTAGCTCGAAAAGATATATAGGCTATATACTGTATATATATATATAAATATATAAACAAACAAAATGGCTGAACTTTGTTTCACAAGTATACGAACAATAAAACATGTGTTTTGGCGGAGCAGGGTTGGCTTGGACTTGGCTGCTCAAGGAAAAAAGCTTGCTTGGTTGACGAGGTACATGTATAAGCAACCCAGGACTAAATGGTGACGTACAAGACAAAGTGATTCATGTGGCAGTGGTTTAAGGAGTTTGCAGATAAAGGCTCTTGACACAAAAAGTCTGGAAGAGGAATCAGCCTAATTCAGCTAAGGCTCAGTAGATTGCTCCAGCCATAAGTAGTGTGCTTCATGAGCTTTTGTAACACTTGGAATAGCGTCAACAGCCATAAAGTAACAGGAAACAAATAATGAAAGCTTAAGTGTCCCCTTTTTCTGGTTTTATAACTTAATTATAAATTGTGAATTGGAATTGGAATTATGGATAGACTATCAGTGTTTAAGCAGTAATTCATTCTAATTAAATTATTAATATTGATTGTCAGAAAAACAGCATTGCTAATGTGTAACAACATAGCTGTACAAAACCATTGCACACAAAGTCAAAACATACCAAATAATTGCATAACAATAACAGGAAAGAGGTAAAATCGTGTCTAAAATTAGTAAAACATGTCAGAACCACGCGGTAACAAGTAATTATACTGCAGGATTTATCACATTTCCTGTGGTGAGTAACATGAAACATCAAGAGCTTAGCGCGGTTTGGCTTCAAGGGTATTACATGGCTGGCTGCAAGATATGTATTTATACTGCCGTCCCCAGCAGAAAATGGCTACCAGTTTCCCTTCACGAGCCTGTGTAGCAACTGCCATGAGCGACTCACCGCTCCACATCCTAAACGGTCATTATCAGATTTGAGAGCTACCTCAAGACTACAGGGATTACAGTGGTCGGGGTCTTTCACTGCGGATTCTTTTTTAATTCAAATAAAATACTGACAGAGATGAGCGTGCACTGAAAGAGGATCCTGCGCAATATGGTGTGGAAAAGGGGAAAAGGGGCACATCAGATCAAACGCCACGTCTGCACTTGTGCTATGTATCTCAGTAATTGCCGTCTGTGCTTGTAAGTCCCTGTCTACAGACCATAGGCAGCTCACTGACATTTTGTCATCTTTTATTCCTTTTTCTGGCCCTCCATTCTCCACTTCAAAAGGCCCCACCCCCGCAAACCGCGGTTTAATTTTACAGGAACTCGCTCCTAGATTACAATCGCAGGAGACCGACCCTTATTTATGAGCCTTCCTGCCATTATTCCAAATCTCTCTCCATTTAAAATATTACTGATAAGTGTAACATGAGTGCTGGCAATGTAATATGCTAAAAGCTCTTATTAAGTTTGCCCATTGATGCTGAACTCTTTCTACCCTTGCAAAGGCTGACTATTTCTCCCATGTATTTATAGTGGAATGGGATCTGGAGGCAAGACAGCGGCTCAGAGAGAATTCTCGAATTCGATGGCCTTGTCATCTTAGGAGCTGTCATTTCAGCCTGGTGGGTATGAAGACTTTGAGACAATGCCACCGAACAGAAGCACACTAGGGAATATATAATCCCTGGGAATGCTCAACAAATATTCATTTGGGAACCTCCCAGTGAAATAAATCCCTGTAGCAATGTTGGCCACTGAGCATCTTCGCTGAGGCACAGTGGAATTCAGTGGGATTCACTGGTTTCAATTCAAGGCAGTACCTCTGCCAGATCGATCTCTCTGCCCCGTCTTTCTCTCTATCTGCGTGTATGTGAGCAAGTACATGTGTGTAGTTACAGACCCTGCACTCTGGACTGGTCTACCGAACGCTGACACACTCGAGCCGCCTGAAACTGGCAATCAGCTACACCTGCTGACAATTGCTGATCACCGGCTGGCTTCATATACCCTGCTGTGTCCTTTGTTCAGTTATTTGCCTGTACGCTTTAAGCCCTACTCATCCTACCTGCCTGTTAGAAACCTTTTGCCCGTGTCCCGACCCTGATTCAGCCTGCCGTTTTTGTACCCATTTGCTGTCTGCCCATTCATGACCTTTGCCTGTTAGTCGACTTAGATCCTTGCCTGCTGGTTCTGGTCGGTCCCTCCTGAGCTCTTTCTGCGTTGGTGATGCCAAAAGGGAGCATTTTTTATTCACTGCCATGTTAATCTAAATACATTAAACTTCGCCAATAGGTTGTTGCCAGTGTATTTTTTTCGACTATATACATATATATATATATATATATATATATATAGGATATAATATCTTAGATTAAGAGAGAGCACACCGCCCAGCATTGCCTTGAAATTATACATTTATTTTAAAATAGTCTAGCCTATAACCAGCCAATAACTGACACCTTTAGCTGGCAGTGTGCAGCAGCAACTTGGAGATCCTTTTTAAAAATAAAAGCCACCCAACTCTGCAAGTGTAAATCATAGAACTGCATACAGTAGGTTCAACTTTTATTTTGATGCACGATGGAGATATATTACGTTAAATGCATCGGGAGCCATCTTAAATTTCGCCCCATGGTCGTCTTTAACGTATGTCAATGGAACGAACGGGGTTGTTGCTTCTAGTTTATTTATTTCTATGACCTAGACACAGGCTTAGCTACAGTCAGGAATGTCGAGTATTTCAAACTAATATTTGTAGAGGCACTGTGCCTTTGGAACAGTGATTATTGCCAAAGCCTATACGGGAAAGCGCAAGGGACATTGTACCATCATTACCTGAGAACACTACTGCGTTAATCAAATTAAGTTGATTACGCAAATAAACATTTAACTGGCACAATGTAAAGCGATTTACACAGTAACAATAAAACATTTTTTTTGGGTTGAAATCTCCCTGGTGAAATGGCCCAATTTCATAACACACAAAAACACTCAGAAATGCCAACACCTCTTTTTCCCCAAGCCTTTTGAAGATGGAGCAAAGATGCGTTTTTTTTTAAAATCTTTCTTCCTCTACTGTCATTACATAGGACCTTATCTCCCAGAGCCTGCACTGGGCTGCCAGTGACAACTGCCTCTAATCTCTACCCCCTCCCAACAAGCTGCACTGACAAGCCCTTTCTTCCCGATTCCTCAGACACGTAGTCAGACATAAATTAATCTGTCACTCATTGCTAGAATTACTGTGGGGTGGGATACGCACGTGTGTGTGCACTCAAATAGATCCGCGCAGCACACACACACACCGCAGCACCACACAAACAAAGGGGGGTGCAACCATATTAGAACCTATAGATTTACAAGCTTTCAAAATGTGAAAACACAGCTTTCCGAAATAAGAATCCTAAGCCCTTGGGAAAGCCAGCAGTGTTTCCTGTGTGTATTACACCAGTCAAATACTCCTACAGCATGCTTTAGAGACTTGCCAGTGTCCCTCTGCAATGCCACAGAAATGCTTTTGAATCTCAATACCATAAATTAGTGTCTTTGCCCATTTTGTTTTAAGCCTGTGCCTATCGCATGGCGTGTGATTGGCATTCTGGGAATAGTGGGAGACTGACGGAGGGCAGGGATAAAAGCATCTATCTGATATGATGACTAGACCACTAATAGGCAGATCCTCTCCTATAATAAGGCTTCCTGAGCCGAGATACATGAAACTCACATCGTATGTCAGACGGCTAAAAAAAATATTCCGTGCCCATGTTAAAAGCCTGTAGAGACTGTGTTATCTGCTTATCTGGATCTACTCATCTCCCAGCGGCCTTTGAAAGCAGTCGGGGCTGTAGAATAGTTCCAGATAGATGGCCTGTTAGATGGTAGACATTATCTGGCTCTAGTGGGGCAATAATCAGATCCAGTTGTGGTGCATACAAAGTGGTCTGTCAGCGGGCACAAACCTACTTTACTGGTCGTCCGTCCCAATTTCCCGCCGTGGGACACCCATCATAAAACAATGCCGACAAGGAAATTGTGTTAACCTTCCAGTTCCGCAAATGCTTTGGCAAGATGCTTAATACATCCACCCTCCATATTCTGCCCAGTTACGGAGACAAGGGAGACCCTTTTTGCGTAAATTATAGACATTGCCAACATGGGCTGTGGGCTGCGATGCCTCAGGTAAAAGACCCTTTTCAAAGTGACCCGGAAGTACTACAGGTGAGGGGTAATCTTTCTTCCTGTTTAGCCTGTAAACAAAGAAAAGAAAACACAACTTTTACCTCTGACTTTATTTGGCTGATTAGTCGGTTTGAAGTTAGTTGTTATATGAAGTTATAATGCAAATATTGCACATACTAAAAGAGATTGAGCAAGCAGTGTGTGCACCTGACTAAGTCTAATCAGCCACATGAACTCAAAACACCGAGTGGACCGGGACGTCAACAATTCATTTAGACAGGACAGGAACAAAGTGGACCCCTCCTTCCGGGTCACTGTGAAAAAGGCTAATTTCAGGCCAGTCAATCACTGCTCCTACTCCTACCAGAGAGAAGCAAATTGTGCATCCCACATCACACAAGCATGCACATGTACATACACACAGTATGTCCACAAACACATATACTGTACGTCCTCGCATACACATAAATGTTAAAGGTCGAAAGAGGCTATAGTGCCAGCTAAACACTTTAGAGAAGCATGCAAATGATTTAAAGGCCAGCATTCTAGATGCCGCTCTCTTTTAGAACACACCTAAAAACACTGCTTTTATCCATATTTATTTTAAGGTTTAAGTACTGGGTATTGATGCAAATGCTGACAACACATGACAGGTTAGCATGAATTTTAAATGTATCTGAAGGATGGTGTTCCATTTCTTGTGTTTTCCGTGTCAGTAAGGTTTAGCGCTAAGTGGGGATGCTAAAAAAATTAATGCCTGAAAACCACTCAACACAAAAGAGTTATGGCTTTCATTGAGATTACTTCATCAAAATAATGTCAGAGGGGTTCAGCTTCATCACATTGACCAAAAAAAAAAAAAAGCCTAAAGCCCTAAAAGACCTAAAAAAAAAAGACCTAAATTTTCTCTACAAAGTAAACGTGTAGCAAACAAAAAAGAACCCCACTCCTAACAGTTACCCTGCCACATGGCGAACCCCCAGTTTTAATTTCTCTCTCCTAATCTGCATGTCTTTATATTCGCCGGGCCCCAGCAGACATCGACAAGCGAGGAACCGCGCCGCTAGCACCTCAACTTAATACCAACCGAGAGCTTCTGCGCTGGCGGGGATGATATTTTCCCCTTTTGTTGCTTTCTTCTCCGCACTGCAATGAGTCGGGAGAAAAGGGGAGAGACGGAGAGAGATAAAGGAGGTGGAACTGTGCAGGAGGATGGCGGAGGAGGAAAGACAAGAAGAGTGGGAGAGCGACATGGAGTGAAAACAAATTAAACCGTCGAGAGTGCGAGAGACAGTCAGACAGACAGACAGACGTTGGCAGGAGGGAACCAGGCTGGAAACGAGGGAGGAGAAAGAGGAGGAGGGAGAGATAAATAGCAAGCTGTGTCTGCAATAGAGGACTGGTTATAGGAAAGCACTGAGGAAATCGAAGGGAAGGTGGGTATTAAAATCTGTCTGACCTCTGACGGGGCCCCTGCGGGCAGGAGGAGTATGGTCGGAGGGATTAGGGCCTCTGAAACGCTTCGTCAAGACCCGTCTGTCAGGCTCCAACTGAGACAGCCCCAGTGCCCCCCCCCCCCCCAACATGCTTCTAGGTTCTCTCTCTCTCGCTCTCTCTCTCTCTGTTTGACTGCTCTGGAGTGAGGGGGCCCCCCGATGATAGGCTCTCTGGGGGGACATGAGGCACATCAAAAGCCGACGGGGCTGACAGGCAGCGCGGAGGTCTCTGCTTCTCTCTCCCTCCCTCCCTCTCTGTGTAACTCCCTCCCTCTCTCCCTCTGTCCGACCCTCCGCGGTGGCTCCCGGGCCCCCCGCTGGCCGTGGAGAGGTTTCTAATTGCATTTCACAAGGACTGGACTAAATAAAGGGCCGTTGTTCTGCCATACAGTATAGCTGCCCAGCTGGGAGGGAGGGCGATATTAAATATGTTTTAACATATTTACATCCTCCCTGACCCCACTGTCTCTCTCTGCTCTCCGGAACAGTCGAATATGGGAGAGTGGTGTGTGTGTGTGTGTGTGTGTGTGTGTGTGTGTGTGCGGGCGGGACACACACAGACAGGCGGGAGCGATTTAATCTCAGGAACCTCTTGGGGGGGGGGGGGGGGGGGGGGGGGCGGGGGGGGGGGGGGGGGGGGGGGGTGTGTGGGGGGGGGGGGTAAACACACACAATGGGGGGAGCTTTTTAATGCCCGCAACCTCTCCCCCCCGCCCCCCCCCCCCCCCCGGTGGCGTCCCCAGCAGAGGGTAAAGTGAGCCCGTGGTTTGTGACCTACATGTGGAGGCAGTTGTGGGCCGGAGGCCGGGGGGGGTCTGTCTGTTGACAAGCACGGGAAGGCCTCCCCCCCGCCCTTTGAAGCCCCGCACATTTAAATATTTCACGACCCCTCATCTCCAGCCCCGCTCGTCGGATTTGCGCTCTGGCCCGTAGCTGCCTTTCATTAATAGCATAGCGGGGGGAGGGCGGGGGAGGGGGAGGTGTCATCTGCGAGGCAGAATCTGCTGTACAATCTCCTTTAATGCTGGTAACAATTAGGACAGTTACAGATAAGCCCGAGCGTGTCGGAGCCACAGCGCCATGTTTACAATGATCCTCTGCGGTGCTGTCAGCGGCTTGGGATATCAATGCGGGTGCCTCGCGAAGATCACAGGGCGGCTTTATCTGTCACTATCTCTATGTAAAGGCTGCCGAACCGGCTCGTCTCTCTCTCTTCCGGGTTGACTCGGAGCACGCAGCCAGCATGGGGCTGCACTCTAAACAGTGTCACATGATGCGGTGCTGCAGGAGGTGCTGCAGGAGGTGCAGTCGGAGCGCGGGGGAACATCAAAACACAGCGGGCCCTTATTTCTATTCATTATCGTCAAGCGGGGGCCGACAAAGAAGCGCTTTCAGGCCCGCGCCAAAAGCACCCCTGACCGCACAATCCCTCATCGCTATCAGATTAACACCAACTTCCTTGGATGCGTGGACCATCCCGTGTGGCGCGGGCCAGTAGATTTCCACAAGGAGGGGTGGGGGTGTGTGTGTGTGTGTGTGTGTGTGGGGAAGGGGGGGGTTGTGCTGGCGTGGTGCACAGCTCCGGTCCGCCAACGTCCCTGTGACCGTGACATAAGGCCCTGCTTGTCTCTGTGCAATAGAGGTGCCTTTGAGAAGGGCCACATTCCATGCTTCCCTCCGCAAACTCTGCACCACCGCCGGGCTCCGGGTCCTAAATGTGCTCATTGTGAGGGCTGCCCTGCCAGCTGCCTGACAGCAGGACATTTACCGCGGGGTTATTTGATTGGGCCCAGGGTACCCGGAGGCACAGATAGTCTGTGTTCTCACTTAAAGTGTGTGTATGGGGGGGGGGCTGGTTGTAAACGGTTGTTTGTTTGTGTTTGTTTACGTAGTTGTGTTGAACCCTCCCTCTCATGACTGTGAGCGCCTGTCTGAGCGACACAAGTGTGTGTGTGAGTTAGCCCGGTGACAGGAGGCTGTGTGTAAGTCTCTGCAAGATGATCTGTCTCACACAAACGCACACAACCTCGGCCTGTAAGAGGATTTTACACTTGCCACAAGGACAATCTCCGCTGCTTTATCCAGGAGGAAAAGCCGCAAGCTCGGACACTATTCCCCGCCTGCTCCGCCTCTGAGGAAACTATAGGTTGTTTTTCCCCCTCATGTTCCCCTGACACACAGGTGTCAACTGTTTGTTGTGTGACAAAGATTACATTAATTCAGTGGAAGGCCGTAATCCATTAGGGTCACATGGCCTCAGCCCAGCTCAACATTGAAAGTGAACCTATCTTGGGTTTAGCTGGGAGCTAAAAAGCTTAGAGATGTGATTAAAAACAACAATAAAGATTACCCCCAATCACACAGAACAGGTACATACTAATTCAAGGTTAGAATACATTTGTTTAATTAATTTTAAACACATTTTATGGACGGAGCAAGGTTGACGGTGCAGTAGCGTTTGCCTATTTTGTGAATAACTAAATAATGACTGCTGTCCTTAACCTTTTTAATCACTAAACTAAATAAATGCACGTGTATTGTCTTCTAATTACGCATGGAAAACAACATGGCGACGGGGATTTCAATATTTCTATTAACCTCATTCAACCTGAAAGGACCAACTGATTGCCCAGGCTAATTGATCCATGATCACAACTTTTTTTTAGTCTTAGCCGGTCTGGACTTTCGCCGTCCATTACGAAATTGGCAGTTCGCCATGACAGTGAGCGCGCTGCTTTTAAAGGGAATAAGAGGAGCTGATTTGATCTGCCGTAATTGAAGACAGCCCCAGCCACTCTGATCATGTATTAATTCTAAACCAACCCTTTTACAACTGCGCCACCACCACATGTCCCGAAATTAGCATGGCGTGACCCGGAAACCAGGGCCCATGACGTTCAAATCTTATTCTATTCTAAATAAATATGACTTTAAATTTGACTGAATATCTTCATTGTTTTGGCAATTTGCAATGTGTTGCCATGTCTAATTTCTATAGATGGAAGTGTATCATTTGTCCAATAGTACTGAAGGTAACACTGGTGCATGATGACAAAAGACGTTTGTCTAGCCCTCAGGAAGTCATAGCGAGTTTAGCGGCTCCGACTGAGGTTGTTAGAGGAGGGCGTTTTTGTCACGCTCGGTGGAGTGCTAACTCAGACAGGCCTAAACCCTTTCAGACCTCAGGGCTGAATCTGACAGGGTGAGGTCGGACTGTAGACACCTGTCATGGGCTGGGACGTGGCTAACACTTGGGCCAAGGTAGCACGCTGAATGAATTGACAAATGGAGGGACACTCACACACACACACACACCACCACCACGACATGCTAACAAGCATACAGTGTGACGTACAAATGAGGTAGGCCTTTCCACAGCTACACCAGGCAAGGGTGAGCAACGACACGGAAGTGTGGCGTTGTACAGCGTTGCAGACATTTTTACCGGCTACGCCAGCTGTGTGTGCAGCCGCTTTGAATTTCCAGTAGAGCTACAGCACCATGTATTGTCTATTGAAAATGTAGGCCAACAATCAACTTCATGTCACTGTGTTTACAACAGCACCCCCAAACCCCCCCCCCCAGCGAGCAGCCCCAAGACAATTGTACAGTAGGTAGGGACACCTCCCACTGTAGTAAACTGCATCAGGGGATCACACTGAAGACATATACACACACACACACACACACACACACACACACACATGCATGTAAGCATTTCTGTGTAGATAGACTTTAAAGGCCCTCATTGAGAAAAATATAGAGAAAAAACGTAGAGAACACAACAAGTTTTGAGTGACCAGTGGAGCACCTCCTATTGATTAAAATGGAAGCGTTCTCTCTTGGCACTCCCAAAGTCAACATGTCACGGCACGTCCGGTGGAGAGGGGTATGCCGACTAGATACCTGAAAACCACTCATACAAACGAGTATTTTCATTGCCTGTTGGGGGTGAGGTATGTGTGTGGAAGAGGGGATATTTCAAAGACCCCTGAGGTTATGGAAGTGTCAAAACAACATATTCGTTCCTCCCGTCTTTACTGTGGCATTGCTTTGTTCTTTTGCTTCGAAATTCGCCTCATCTGATTTGCCCTGCACATTGCGATGCATTTTTCACGAGTTACTTCAAAAATACTGTGTTCTTCGACATTAAAAAGCAATTTGGCACTCAGGATAAAAAGCTCATGTTAAATTGAAGGCTACAGTTGGCGTGGGCATTAAAAATGGAGTAGTTCCTTCTAATAACCAGGTTGAGCACCGCATACAGCATTTAGATAGGCGACATGGATTCTTTCAGCATTACTAATTTATCTTCGGACAAAGCTGTACTGTACAAAGACATCATTCTCATCACCGTTTCATCCTGCTCAATACAAAGCCTACCTGCAGCCAAAGCTGGACTGATTCCCTATTCAAACCGGATAAGTATTACCCAGGGAGGTTGTGTGAATTAAGGAATTACAGAGAATGCCTGTAATTCCTTAATAATTCCTGTAATTAGGTCCCTCATAGTAGTCCAGTTTGAATGGAAACCACTGTAAAGTCATAGCCTACAACAACAACAGCAACATTTTCTTCTTCTTGCACCCGCGTGCAGCTTCTTCTCGCGGGAGGCGGAGATGGTGAGTGGAGGATGTGTAGTTTACCAGGGGTGGAGATGTGCTGGGTGTTCGCATATCTAACATGGAGTCTGTGGTAGAGATACTTTATCATGCTAGTCTACCCACCACCCACTTAACAATGGGTATAAAGCAATCATATTCAGTTTCAATAGGGCTTAGGTCTGCAAATGTCTTCAACACCAGCAGCACTGAGCGTCGGTAACAGAGTTAACGACCCCAGTCACCAGTATGAGGTGCTTGGTTAGCGCTGTACAAAGCTGCTCTCCCAATCTCTGTCCAATTGGCCTCTGGGAAGCGGTGGTCTTAAAAGCTCTGTTTGTGTTTGTGTCTGACACTCCCCTCCAACTCCCCTCTTAGTGGCCCCAGAGGTCCGACCAGCTCTCAGCTCCAGCTGAGAAAGTAATGGAACAGATAGAGAGAAAAGGGGGCTGATGGGTACTCGGGGAAGAAATTAGTGGACCGTGGCCCCACTTAGACATAATGACGGCCGCTAATGGTGCCCATAATTACCGTTTCCAAAATGGTGATAATTACTATTCTTTTATAGCTCTTTCTCCACGGCTGATCAAGACAATGATCGTTAGAGTGATAAACAGTGTTTGACATGTCAGCGTTTGACCTCTACAACAACCGCAAAGACAAGTCACTCCAAGAGTGTCTTGTTTGTGATAAGGGCCAGTGAGCCGGTGGCTGGTGACAAAAGCCATATTAACTGGTTGTACAAAAAGACAAAGATGATTTGTTCATACCCTCCATTATTCTATCTACAAAAAATGTACAGATTTACTCTGGGGTTATCTAAAAACCTTGACTGTAAAGGGCTCTATCAAAAAGTAAAAAAATGAAATAAAATGTAAGTATTTTTTTTGTATTTGATTAGACTTCATTGTACTGTACTGAAAGTGACTTGACCCCAACAATGCTAGTTATATGATAGTTGGATCTTTTGTGTCTTTCCCAGGCGGTGCCGTTATGTTAGTCTGGCTCCTTCGACCGTCACATGGCGACACATTACAGTATAGTCTGGTGTTCACCAAATGCCTGATAATGCAATCAAGCGGCTTTGAAGCCCGCCGATTCTCCAGTGGCTGTTGTAATGAGGGGGAAATGAAACCCTTCCCTCAGCGTCAGACTCGCCCTCTGATGAGACCTTCATCAGACAGAGGGCGAAGGAGAGAGAGCATGTAATCTACGCTCATCTATCATCATCTGTGGGGCCAAACTGGTTGGTGGGGTCTGTAACATCTCCAGTTAGTCGTGTCTTGCTGTTCGCGTTTCCCTTGTTTTCCATGTTTATTTTGTTCCGATCCTGGTTTTCTGTCTCCCTCATTGCTTTGTGTCATTTGATTTGATTATTGTTTTACTGTTTCTCCTTGTATTTAAACCCTGTGTTTGTCGGTTTGTTGCTGGTTAATGTTGTTTCATGTTCTCTAGTCCCCCGTGTGGTCGTTGTGTTAGTTGTTCTCTCTCTCTCTCTCTCTCTCTCTCTCACGAACGTAAACCAACAGCATAACTGGGCCGAGCAGAATTGCGTTGCTCAGGACCCTCTCTTAGCAATCCTTCAGTAGTCAGAAATAGGTAACAGTACGGACACCTTTACCTTGTATTTAGGAGCTCTACAGACCAATTGAGAAACAAAACACCCACCGGACGTGATGCATTTGAACGCCAATATTGTAGTTCTAATTTAATGCTCTCTGCCGGGGAGCGATGCTAATGCAGAGAGCAGGTGGAAATGACTGACAGCAGCATGCCCGCTTTGTTAGCATGCCACAAACAATGTGTTTTTAAAAATAAAAAAAGTGAAATTAAACTCAAAGGTTGTGGATGGCAGCTTTAAACGTATGTGGGTTAGCCCTTCTTTCACACTTGTGTATGGCATCTGGAGGAAACATCCAGCCTAGGATACACTGTGTCTGCCTCGCGAGCGAAGATCTCTCAGAGAGCCCTGAGATGAAGTGGAGAAGTCGGCGCTGCAACAGCAGCTACGGTACCATCTCCACCTCTGACCCGTAGCAGGGATCAGGGCATCCATCATTTATCACCGCGCGTCTTTCCCTTTCTGTCTCTCCATAGCATCGCTCAGCCAACCTCTATTTTCACTTGATCCTCCAAATCTAAGCTCACTTATTCGCCGTAAATGAAAATAGACGCATTTGAAAATTGCCGGCCGTTGACATAAACCATGCCGAGCCCATGCCCTGGGCTCCAGTTTCAGTTTATGTGGGGGATATACAGGCTCAATCTGTGGCTGGGGAGAGAGGGTGGGCCTCTGTGGCTCGACATCTAACCAAACACACACACAATCACACATACACACACACACCAGTAGGAATGGTGGACGCGTTGGCTTTGTTCCTACAGGCTGGATCTTGAGAGGGAAAGATTCACATACTTCTACTGCCATGCTTATCTGTAGGTTTGATACTGAGTTGCAGACACACACACACACACACACACACACACACACACACACACACACAGTTATTCATTGTTACATCTAATAAATGTAAACAGCTAGTCTATACCACACGGACAAAACTTGTCCGGAGGAAATATTTTACGCCGTTTATCAATTCATTTCTTCCCCTCCATGGTTACGACTGGAAATCTCCACACACAAAAAAGCTTTGTTGATCTGAAGAGAAATTCAGACACTGATAACATAAGAACACAATTACACAACTAGAATACACAAGGTAAAATTACTAGTATTTATGTAGCTTATTAGGCTAAACACAAGGACGACAAAGAGCTCTTCTTGTGCGCATGTATAAGTCCAGACTCCAACACCTCAGTCCAGATCACTCCAGGATAAGGGTGCTCCCAAAGAAACACTGATGGTATCGCCCTCTATCAGCGGTGACGGCTATCATTGCAGCTAATCTACAGTAGCTACACACACTTAAACTTAAGGTCTAATGCCAGCTGTCAATGCCGTCTCCGGTGTTGGGACGAAAGCTAGGTCACCGCAGACGACGATGGCCCGTCTACGGGTGGACTCTCCGCGGCTCTCTCTCTGTCCCTGGGAGACAGGCTTCCTCGCTCCATGGCTGGCCTGGGATTCGAGGCTGGCAATCGAGGGCAGCTCTGTGTCAATCCTAACAAGCGTTAACTTGTGTTTATTTCACTGACACCTGCCAGACGAGGCCCAGGGGAGGAGAAATGAGACACGGAGGAGTGAGGACACCTGCTGCCACACACACACACGCACACACCCCCAGCTTAGTGTGTGTGTGTGTGTGTGTGCGCGCGCGCACGTTGGGATTGAAAATAGGACATACCCCTATACAACCTCTGTGAAAGTGAAATAATAGTATTTTTTTAATGAAAATTCAATGTGATGTAATGTACAATGCAACACAACATAACTATGAACTATGCTATTGTGCAGTGCATATTCTGAAACGTAATCTATATGTTTAGTAGTAGCACCGTAGTACAAATACTGTACACATTATGGCATGTAGGTCATGGTATATGGTACTAAACAAGCACATGCAAAACATGTACTGTAGTATAAAGATAATGTATAAAATATAAATGTAATTATATAAACATTGTATGTATATTTTCAGTTTACACTGTTCTTTTTTTTATTCATAGCAACAACAAAAAAAACTAAAAAAATTGCATCAAAAATAACATTTAAATGTGGCAAATAATCTCCTTTCTTGCACCTCCACCAAGCAGATCCTACCCCCCAGATCCGCTGCATTAGCTCGTCTTCTTGGTGGATTCCAGAATTGTGTCACACAATGGTGCCAAATGCCTCAAGGTAACATTAAAGCTCCTTTATCAGAACCCTTGAAATGAACAGTTACAATATCAAACCAGCAGAGCGGATACAGTAGGTGGCAGCCGTTGTTCCACACTGAACTCACCAGAATCATCGTCAATGGCGTGAACGCTTATGGCAAGAATTCTCATACAGCTGTGTTCTCAAGAGGCCAGTGTTTGTTCAACTGGGGCCCCCTTTAGCACCGCTGAGCACCACTTCACAGCACTACGCTTCAGGGCCAAGGGGCCTGGAAGTCTGATGTCAGTCACATAAGAAAGGCGGACAAATAAAAGCCTGTGTGATTAGTGAAAGACATTATAGACGAGGTGCCAGCAAGGACTGGAGTGATGAAAGCAAGCCAAGGTCTCTTCCTCTCAGATGGATGCAATTAAGTTTCCATTTAGAGGGATGACAAATTGATCGGAGCGAAAAGAAGTCACACCTCACGCTTAGCATTAGAAGCTAAACACCGTTAATCTGTGGCACCAGGCCTATGCCAGGCGTGCGTGTTTCACACACACACACACACACACACACACAACTTCTACTTCTACTGTATGTTCCAGCAGCAAAGTTATACCCGTTTATGAATGGAGAGAAAGGGGAAAGCATTTGCTAGGCGTTATTTCCTGGTTACAGCACTAGGGGAAGGCGAAATACTCACATTGCTTTCCAGATAAAAGTTGCAGGGGCCAGGAAGGGTGGTAAAATGGGAATGGGGGGAGAGAGAGGGGGGGGGGGGGGGCTTCTCATCATTAGGGATTGAAATAATGACGGCAAAATCCCTGAGCCGAAATGACTTGATTAGTGCCTTTAGGTCTTAAAACAGAGGGACCTGGCTGCATACCAAATGGCTGTGGAGAGAAAAGGTGCGACGGGCTCTTAATTGCTGGAACTGCACCGGGAGACTTGATGATTTGTGACATCTTATCCGGTGCGCCGCGCTAACACTAATAACTGTTAATTAACTGTAGCGGGGACGCCGGCTAGGAGCGAAAGCGCGCGCACACCAACACACACACGCACCCCACACCTTCGGAAACGCACGGTTGCGTGTGCGTTTTCCAGATAGCAGGCCGAGGCGTCCCCGGGGAGGTGTTTGAGATGGAGTGAAGATGCTGGGGAGGTCAGGGTTGCTTGCCGTTCTCTAATGCTAATGGGCATTCTGGAGCGGCGGCGCAATCAAACAAGAGAAAGAGCGCCGGTGCTATTATTGTTTTCACATTGATCCGGCTGTGTAAATCTGTTAGGCCTAATTGGTCCACCAAGACGGAAAACAAAGTCAGCGTTCCATTCCGAGGCCAGTTTCAATTTCCAAAGCAGATGTTCACAGATGCCGTTTTTGTCGTTGCAAGCCTCGCCGTCTGCAATTCTATGCTCATCTACAATAAAGTGAGCTGTGCATCACGTTTTCCCTCATGTGCAGTTGTGCACGGGGAACCAAACGCCACCTGACACACGAAATACGGTGAACAGAACCTAGCTGGAAGCCCCTGTGATTAATGCAGTAATAAATCAGCCAGGGAACCAATCACACTATCTAGCTGATGGATCCTAAAAAGGTTTATTTTTGAACAAAAATATCTTGGTTGATATTCCCACGGAATAATGGGCTAATGGAATCTGCCACAGATAAGTAAATGCATTTGAAACAGAACATGACACCAGTGGGCTAGCAGGACTGTTCAGCATCCACATTAGATGCATGTACTGTTTACAAGACAGTATATTCTGGGGCAATGTCGCATACTGTACAGACCAGTAAAAAAGTCTAAATCACAACAGTGCTATTTATTTATAGAAAATAGTGTTAATAGTAGCTAGAACTCATGGTTCTATTGCCAACTTCCTTCCTTTTTTTTTTTTGGTACGCGTTTTGTACGCGTACGCATTTTTTGTAAATCTTAGCGTAAGCGTAAAACACAAAGGGGTGAGAAACTTACACACACATTAGTGTAGGCTAACTCTCCCTTTTCCTTCCTCGTGTTGTCACCTGTCACGCCGCCTGAATCAAATCACTGCCGTCGCCTGCAGTCGACAGCCGGTGCTGGTCCGACAAACAAATACCAAACGCGTCTATCTTCTGTTAACAGCGCTGTCTTCCTCCAGCCTCCAGTGCTAATACCGTACTGATGACAGCGACACAAAGAGACATGTAATGCCTGTCATCAGAGTAGATAAACAAAGAACGCCGTCACATGTCACTCCTGCTTTGATTGTCACACAGGCCGGGAGCTGTCGGGCCGACATGCAGGCATGTCTCCGGTAATAGCTTTTCATTTGTCCCTGACATTCCAGTGCCAAGTCCTGGCCGCCAGACGTACCGCGTTAAATACCGAGGGCAAGTCAAGGTTACACATTCTGATGGGCACATTCACATTTTCCTTTACAGTCTATTAAGCTCCAGGATACCGTAGGGCCCACAGAGAGGGCACACGTCGCAAGACAGGAAATGGAGCAAATAGACTGACAAGCTTGCGAGTCGCTCATTGTTATGTTACCAGGGCCTTGGTATGTGCTTGTCAGAGTATAAAGCCTCTGTGAAGGACATGGGACATCACGTTGGCTGTCTATTAATGAGAACAGAGGGCATATGGTTTGCCTGCCTGCACAGCGCCTCGCTTTCCATCACACATCAAGGCGAGACCCTGGAGCATTGTTTGTGCTTTGCAGGTGGCCAACAATACCACTTCTTGGCGTTACATTCTGACAACATAAGCGCTCCTGGGTCTTCAACTTGTGCAAATACCGGCAGTGTTTCATCAGTGTTGGCAGAAAAACTGCAAGATGAGTTGAAATGTATTGACATATTCAGAGCTCAAAAAGCTTTCGAAATTAGAGGAAAAAAAACACAAAAACCAAAAAGGTTTTAGGGGGAGGAGTGCTCGACAGTTGTGTTCACCTAGAATGTAATTGCCTTGAAACAGGATTATGACAGGCCTTTGCTGCTGGAGTGTGATCTGGAGTGTTTGTACACAGTGTTGAACAACTCGCTGGCATGTGCTGCTTTTATTCCTGACATCCTGCTGACGTTTTGACAGTTGAGCAGCGCTGTTGCGTGGCCTGTCTGCCATCCAAGAAGCTCAGAGATGGGATTATTGCTAACAAAGCCAATTAAGCAAACATTTAAGGACGGTATCCTACTTCCTCTTCCCCTCTATGTGCTTTCCTCAAACTACTAATTCAAGAGATGTCCGCTTGGCCTGATGTCTAAAACAATTTGTTATATGAAGGGCAAAAGATGTCAACACATCCTTGATCCTTGTGTTATTTATTTGTATCTGCTCCCACTGTTTCGTTAGCAACATAACATTGGCCAGGACCCTTCAAATATTCCATTCAACGAACTTCTTCTGTCACCGGTGCAATGCTATATTGATCTACATAACGTTGCCTTGGAGCTGTACTCCAGGACACATCCACATTCCCCGGAATCCTTTGTTGAGATCAGTCAAACTAAGAGAGGAAAAAAAAAACGTCATCCTCCCGCTTTTCTCCCAGGCAATGCCTTTCAAGACGGAACAACTGTGACAAGACCAAAGCAGAGCTGCCATGCCAGATGTGTGCTCATTGTTTCAGGGCAGAGAAGATTCCAAGGTAGGGAGGACTCAAAGAGGCTCTGCACTTATGTAAAGAGGACCTCTCTAGTCAATCTTCCTCTCCCTCACCTCCGGCCCCCCCTTGCTGTCTTCTGTGGAGTGTTTGGTGTATGACCCCTCGGTAAGAAGAGTGACCTGAGGCCCATCCCCTGCTGACAGACGGCTAACCCCTGAGAGGTCAGGGCAGGGAATGCTGCGAACACCTGCTACCCCAGAGTAGCAACATTTCCCTGGGTGTTTAGAGGAGCTGTGGGAGCTCGGACTAAGCTGGTGTGGGCAGGCAGGAACACCGCGAAGCAAAACAAAGCTGCTGTCAATCCCACGAAGGTGGAAACTGCACTGCTTGTGGAAGGCCTACCATGAAGCGTCCGACCAGTAAGGAATAAATGAGATTGCTCCAGTCAAAGCCAGCTAAATATATCACCAAAATGACAAGATTATGTGGTACGCAAGTACTAATTGTTGTTCCTGTTAGTTAAAAACTGAAACGAGTTTAGCCCATTTTGGTTATAGCGTTATACAAAAAAACAAAACAAAAAAAAACAAACACACATTTCCCACTGACTTATATGTGGCTCAACGCTAGCACAAGTTTCTAATCTTCAAAAGCCAGTTTTATAAGTGCATAATGAGTAGGACCACAATAGAAAAACAAACCATTTATTTTCCTCCCCTGGTGAGTTAAGTGGTACCATATGGGACTATATATGAGGCCAAATCCTAACATCTGGGCAGAATGGCAAAATCAAAGCCAAGTGTTCTGTAGCCCCTGGTGAACCGGAGCGACCCTTACCTGCCCTGACAGAACCCCGCATAGTAGAAACACAGGTTGGGAACATGCTCTCCTCTGAGTCCACATTTCCCCTGCTTTTTTCAGGATAATTGCTAATCAAAAGGAAACTGCCGGCAAAGCTCAAGGCACGATACACAGTCATAATCACTGGCAGCTGGGAGCTCGACTTTCTCAAAATCCGCTGGAACAGCGCTGCGGCAAATTCCTGTGAAAAAAATCTCTCTAATATTTGGTGGAGGTCACAGACGGTGAGGGCCTGGGAGTGGATTTGTGGCGGTTGAGCACGCCGCCGCCCTTAGGCAAGGGCTACAGTATGGGATATTTCCAGTGCAGCACACAGACAATAACATGGGTTTAGGAGGTGAACGACATTTAGCTCACAGGGCCAATGGGGGCTACCGTCTGTATTCTTGCTAGACTGCTGGCTGATGAAATCTCCTGATTACCAACTCTTGGGGTTAAGCTCAGTTGAATAGCCTTTGGCAGGTCTACATTACTCTCCAACCCACAACAGAGGAATATTCTTATCAGAGCACGCAGGCTGAGGTTAAAACCCTGCAGCACCTGAGGGCTGTGTTTTAGCTGGGGACTTAAGTCTATGCTAAGCTACTCCTCCTCTTCCTCTCCTCTTCTCCTCCTCCTCTTCTCCTCCGTCATTCGTCTTTCTCTCCTGGTTCACATTCGTAGACTAAACAAACAGAAGGCAAATGGCTCCAGAGCCAATAAAAAAATTAAAAAAACTAAGATCTGCTACTGTGTTTAATAACTCACAAACAATATCCTGTGCTGGCTGTGGGTTCAGATGTGGGGTTTATGATCTATGATTGCAGGGTGGATGGGCAGACAAACGCAAACAAAAGGCAGATTTCGCACATGCCCAGGAGGTGCAATCATGGGTTTTAATGCTCGGCGAAGATAAGGTGGGACACTGAGAATACAAGTCCTCTGGGAGAGATAGAGGGGGGTGGGGCCGCCTCCCTCATGTCCAATCACATCATGCCAGAAGGGCTGCGGCCATGCTAATTTATTCCTGAGTGGTCCTTGGGGAGAACGCCTACAGTCATAAAGACCCTGTCGCCCCCGCCCCCCCCCCCCCCCCAGGTGGGAATTGCAGTCTGCCGACAGAGGCTCCCTTAAGAGCGTGGCCTCCAGGCATATGCTGCCGAGTAATAATGCCGCTGTCAGCTGCCTGAGCTACCTCGAGGGCTTGGCCCACTGAGGTAAGGCTGTTTCCAGTCCAGTAAGGACTTGACATACGCCATAATCCAAATCAAGGTGGGGTCGGGGGGCCGGAAATGGAGAAGGGATGCCGGGGCCCCCGCCGCCTCTCCCCGGTCGTTGGAAGTGTTTAATGGCCCCTGCCCGGTCCTGGGCGCTAATCCTGAGAGAGAGATAGCTCCTCATTATAGCAGCCCTAGGAGGGAGCCGCTGGCTTGTCAACATGGAGCTGAGGAGGAACTGATTGGTGGTAGCCTATGAGATAAATAAGCAACCACTTTATCTTCTTCATTAAACCAGTTTAGAGAGCAAGCGGAGGGGGGGGGGGGGGCAATTTTCTTTGAAAGTCTCCACAATTTACGGAACAAAATTAATTGCACCATTAGGCCCCTGAGAGTGGTTTTCCTTCACTGATGTGTATGCGGCTACCCTGTGCTTTTTAAAAGGCGATTAGGCAAACCATTGCCATTAATGGGCAATAAACAGGTGCAAGTCTGGCGTAGGAACAGGTCTCCAAAGGGCTAGTGTTAGTGGGATTATTTTTTACATGTGGAGTGCCACAGGTTTAACCAGTCTGCCCATAATGCACCAAAGTGTCTTGGGAGAACTGACGCCACGGTTAATGTTGACAAATCTGTCAGACCACTGTTTAATCATTTTCAATCAACAGTAGAACAACAACAACAACATGTCAACCGCGATGAAGACAACATGTACATCCCCACGACTCAATGATGGGTGTAAGCCTTTAAATCACGAGTCATTTCCCTTTAAATGGGTGTGCTTGCTTGCCTCTGGCTTGTAATTAACGGGCTTTCATCTGGCGACTAATTGCTGCTAATGTATCTCACAAGAGATCGGCATGCGAGAGCTGCACTGTTTCTCCGTGAAGACCACACACACACACACACACAGTACTCCCCGTGTCCCCCCTGCAGCAGGAAAAGTCATAGCTCCTAGAAGCTCTCCCTGGGCAATGGGAGTGGACTGTCATAGGTCAAAAGTCCCACAATTCCACACACTTGCTCCCCCTGGTCGCTTGTCCCTGCAGGGCATCGTGGGTGGAGTGTCCAATCCATTTTCAAACCCACATTTGTTCCCCTGATGTGTGTGTGTGGTGTGATGTGATGTTTGGGGGGGGTGTGTGATTACTAGCAGTGATTACTAGCATTACTAACGATTAGCTAGGAGCTACAAGGAGGCACACACTAGCATGTCCCTGTGCGCTGGCGGCAGGGGGGCGGGGGGCGGGGGGCGGGGAGGTACACTGGAGAACCGCAAGGGGCAAGAGGAAACCTTGCACCGATTGATGGACCTCTGCGATTGGAGAAACACACATTGGAGACTGGGTTGTGCTAGAAGATTATGGAGGGACCCCTGCCATGTACAATAGTGGTAAGGGCTCCCCAGGCCATTAGCGCAGGTCCCTGAGACCCTGTGGTGTTGGGGGGGGGGGGGGGGGGGGGGGCCCAGGTTAGCTCAGCGGGGGGGTCCCAGCACCCAGGCCCCGCGCGCCCCGCGGCGCCCCCCGGCCGCCCCCCCGCCCAGAGCCCCGGGGG
>JAOEHI010022704.1:0-27070 GCA_025447815.1 Percopsis transmontana | reverse complement strand
TGAATGTATACATTATACAAGTTTCACTTTTTGAATGGAATTACTGAAATAACTCAACTTTTTGATGATATTCTAATGATATGACCAATGTATGTATGTATGTATGTATGTATGTATGTATGTATGTATGTATGTGTGTGTGTGTGTATATGTATGTGTGTGTGTGTGTGTGTATATGTGTGTGTGTGTGTATATACAGGTGCAAAACCTTCCATAATATACACAAATTTTTAGATATGTGTGTGTAGGCTATATATAGGCTACTGCTCAAAAAAAGTTAAGGGAACACAGTCATTACAGTACACCAAGTCAATTAAACGTGAATAAAAAAAAAATTCTTAATTAAATCACCAACAAATTGGAACACTTGAATGGTCCGTGGAATCGGTTGATTTGAAAAAGGGCGCATAACCAGTGCCATGAAGACCCAGGTAATTTCTTGAGCACGGTCCGAGTTAGCTTGTAGCTTAAAATTAAAGACACAATGAAGAGTTACATCATGTGACCAAATCAACCGACCAAGCAACCAGCGCACTATGCGCTTACAGTTCGCTACAGCATGCAAATGCAAACCGCCCATTTGGACAGTTTTAATTCCTTGGTGGACATGGAGATATTGACACACTTCAGATACTAGTAGCCTACGTGAGAACCACATGAAAGCCAAGACAGAAAAGCGTGTCGCAGCTGTGTGCGGCTGTGCGCTCCTGCGCTTTGCATGTCTCAGCGAAATGACACTTAAGTCAGAATTCGCTATGTTTGTACATAACATTTTTATATTATTTCACAATTTTAGTTTAAGAATAAAATGGGAAGGCAATATAATCGTTGCCCCAACCCTGAAGGTTTAATGGGCCATTATTGAGAACAAAATCATGTGTTTTGTTGCAACTCTATAGAAAAAGTTTCCGCGGTTATTTTTAGTGAAATATAAAATGAGTTTTGTTACATTAGTAACGTAATGAGAGCTCAACAGGCTGCAGCGAAGGCACGAGACCGTGGTGGACGTTTGTATCAGTCTTCAGAACCGTTACACCTCTATAGGTCTACTTCATACCCTATCCATGATGGTAATGTATTTATCATTAGAGCTTACATTTTAAGTGTACTATCGCCAATGTCCACTAGAGAGCATACAGCTTCAACATTTAGCATGGCTAAAATATGCGACTGTATTCAGGGAAGCAGCACTATGGCTAAAGTGCCATGGGCAAAGTTATCCACAATGCTAGCCCTATAATGTGTTTGAAAAACCCAGACATAAACATCTGGAACACCAGAACAGAGGGACATGTGTTTGTTTCAATGGACTAATTCTGTATTTGCCCATCATCAGTTCAGATGTGTCCTCGGTGTTTGCCTTGATCTGTGCTGCCTCTGTATAGGCCTACACTTGATACTGTGGGGAATGCTATTTGTATAATAATCATTTGCCTGCTTTCATATTCAACGCTAGAAATGTCTATTGTTGGTGGAAAAATGTAATTCAAAGCTAAGCTGGCAGTGCACAAAGCATTCTTCATAGCCCATTTGAACCTATTCAGTATACTGAAGGAGATGTCTAGAAGCAGTTTTCTACCCTCTATCGATTGCTTACACACGCAAACACACACATTCACACACACACACACACACACACACACATTATCCGTATTATTACTCTTTCATTGGTCATCACCAGTGTTAGATGGACTGTTAATAAACAGCAATGTGGTGAAGTGGGTATTGATGCCGATCACGCCACGCTTGCTAAGCTGCGTTCACTTCCCTTATGCAATGGCCTTGCGTTACATAAGCTAACAGGACAGCGTGAATCTGTGGGCTGTTGATAAGACAACTTGAAATCAGGTCAGGCTGTTTAGGGTAAACATATTATTTTACCCCTAGCGTACCACAGAGCTGACATCGCATATATTGTACTGTGTGTTATTTCCCAACACAAGAAGGGAATTGGACCCCTATACCTGGCAGGTTCTGTATGCTCTCCCCACCGAGTTGTAGCCTACAGTAAGGAATATGTAATAGTGGTTTACTACTCTAGTTCCTTTACAGAGAATTTGAAATGCATAGCTTTGAAATCCTTTTGAAGACCCTAGTGTATGCCATTACCCCCCTGTGATTGATTGAAAAAAATACCCAGTCCACAAGGATTACTGCGTCGTGGTCTAAGTATATCTCACGCTGGCAGGGGCTCTAACAATGTCTCTGATTTTAGAAAAAAAGTCTTATGTGAGATAAAGTGAGGTCTCTACAATATAGAGCTCTGACTTTTCCATGTTGCTTTGAAACATTTTAAACCTTGGAGCCAAGACCGGGATGAGACTGGAAGAATACTTTGAAGGAATTACAAAATTTCATATGTGGAAAAATGTTGATTGGAACAGATAGGGATGTATTACAGACCAAATAGAATGGAGAGAGACTTCTGCGTGGGGGTGGCCCAAAAAGGTTGAGCACTCCACCCTGGGGTCCATGGCCAGACGGTGTCAGACTTCATCTGAACCATGACGAAATGAACCAATTTATCAGGTACTATCTCAGTCTCTCAGATTACATAAATAACAGACGCAGTACGCCTTTGCAATGTCTCTGTGTGTGGAGCCCAGTGGATGGTGTGTGGAGCTTTCTACCTAGAGAGAGGGGGCATCTGGCTTGGCTCACAGCTACTCCTCCACAGCCAGGAGAGCTGTTGTGAGTCAGGTGCTCATGCAAACACAACGTTGCCATGGGAACCGGGAGGATGTGAAGAGGCGTGAGGAGGAAAAATAAAAGATAACCCTTTTTTTTCAATGTTAGTCTCGCTGGTTCTCCTTCCTCTACACTCTAAAAACCTTTCCCTTCACTGGTGTGGGCACTGCCAGTGTGTAACGTCGGGTATTCAGGTTTGGTGGAGAAAGCTGTAACCGTAACTGTAAAATGCAGTTGGTGTGATATTTATTCCCTATAGCGTGAGGCCGCCTCACTCCCCTGTGGCTTGGAGCTCGCTACTGTCATTCAGAGGCTGCTAGTGCTCTCGTATTGAAGACTTGTTAAAGGATAATTCATTCAGTTTTACAGAAAATTGGGCCATGCCTTAGTTGCTACACTCATACACAAAAATGTGAGCTGTTTCAGTTTACAGGTTATTGGTTCATAAATGTCCACAGTAGCACTTTGTCTTAGGTCTGACACACAAATACTGCTTTCAAAGCATTACTTTGCATTACTTTGTGTAGATTGGCAGCTGAGGTTCTTTATTTTTTAATTGAACTATTTCTACCCAGAACGTTGTACAGTAAATTCATATTCACCATCAAATCAGATTCACCAGGAAGACCTACGTGTATGAAAAATAAGTGCACAATAAATTATGTCTGACATTGGTACATGATGTATTCTGATCCCCAACCATGGCAGGAATCCAATGTTACTCATATTTTGCCTTGCAAATCACCAATCAGCATTCAAGGCCTGTTAAAATGTAAAAAAAAAGACGCAATTGTGGGAAGTCATTGGAGGCGGTCTTTAACAGTTTCACAGGGGCAGCTTGTGTGCTTACAGCTCAGAGGAGAGGACAGCTCCTCTGATCCACTGGTGAATATATTGCTGTGATTTTTTGTGTGTTTGATAATTGAATTTGTTTTATTAAATCTTACACAGGGTGCATTCAGGGGTATGCTTATTACACTATAAAATCATCATCTCACAGACTTCCTTACCTATTTATACTTTTATTGCTTGCTTATTCTGCAAATTAAATTTACTCCACAACTTCTCCACGTGCCCCCAGGCAACTGCTCACACACCCCCTGGGTATGTGTAACCCTGGTTGGGAATCACTGCTCTGTGAGGTGGATCCCGGCACCATCCTCTCTGACAGTCTGCTGTTCTGGTCCTCTGGCTGTGGTAAGGGCGACTTTTGGTGCAAAGATGACGTAGCTATATATAGCTATATTTTGCCATATATTACCGTCAGGCCGTGCTCAATCATTTAAATTACAAGTATTAAGGAGCAGGTAGGGGTTAGGTCAAGGTCATCTTGCTCAAGGGTTCTTACAGGCTTATTGGGGATCAAACCCACAACTTTTTTTCCCTTTAACCGCTAAAGTCAAAATCAAAGTAATTTTATGCATATGCACTGGATAACACTGGATCATTCTGTACAGAGAAATTCTTGTGCCATGGTACGCAACATCTACACAGTAAGATAGACTATCCTGCCCTCAATAAACCAAATGGTAGTGATAGTATCACCCATACTGTAGCTAATATTGACACCAAGCTTAGGGCTTTTCTTTCTATAACAGATATGAGTGTGCAAAATATAGAGCATAAACAAATGCTTAACTTGTTGACAGTCTGTGTTTATCTACATTATGGTGATGCAATAAACTCCAGTGGATCTGTAAAGGTTTATAGCCAACTAAAAGTTATTAGATCATCAGAGATTGTGATTACAGGACATACGTGAGTTGTTTACCATATAACATACAATGACCCAGACGAACATAATCCTGACCTACTGCCTCAGCACTTGCGAGATATTATTGCTCTGTGCACGCACGCATCATGTGCTGTAACACACAACACTTCTGTTTCGTGCACAGCTTATCGTTCAATTGCTATATAATGCGCAGTGTATTCCCCTACACCATTACAGAACAGAATGAAAACGAATTATGATACATTTTACAGCATGGTTATGGTTGCATGGTTGCTAATTGCCCACATTTTAAACTTTTAAGCTAGTCCTATATCATGCTTCAAAAAAGACAGGAACATCGTTGTTTTTTTCGCCTTTGTTTTTATTGCATATCCAGCACAGGACTACACAAAACATTAAACAAGTTGGCACACTAATGCATTTCAGCGGTCTTGGCTTCCTCCGAGTTTGTCAGATAAGATGAACTCAGGTGAATGCTATAATGGTCTATTGGCAGGTGTTGAGTTGAGGGAGTAGACAATGTTAAAGAGACATCTTACTTCTAGGACTAGGAGAAAATTTTATAGAAAAGCAATTGTAACTTACAACAGCAAAAGTATACAAATTATGAAGTTTATGAAACCCAGCCAAAGGGCATCTTCTGCACAACACAACTCAGATTTGAATCTATATACTTTAACATAATAGGTCTATTATTATATGTATTTATTATAAATTACTTAAACTATTATAAACTACTTTAAAAAAGGTATATTACGAACATGAACACCAAATTGTTTGGTGTCATTGTTTTATCGTCATAGACTTTTATTAAAGGCACCATGTGCCTCTGATAGTGACACCATAAGGTAATAACAGGGACATCCCTTATGTTCTTTGTTTTATAAATGCTTGTTTTATTACCAAGAAGTAATTCTTCTTGGTAATAGAAATGTTTGCTGACACATGCAGGCACTTCACTCATCAGCTAATGTTGACTGTAAATCCAGACAAATGGCTGTCGAGACAGATGCATGTGAGTGGTCACACTGTTGTGATTATATACAGGTAAATACACGTCTGCTGTGAATTTATGCTTGGATTTATGTTTGCATTGGCCTATTTCTTTCTTTGGGTTGCTATGGTTGCTATTTTTATTTTATTTGATTTTTTTCAGAAATCAAAGTGCTTTGTACCCGTTAACCACCTCTCAATGTGGTAATACCCGCCCACGTTAATGAGAGGTCAACTCCAACATCTCTTTTTGCCTGCTACCTCAAAGCTTTGGCAATAAAAAACAACACAAAATAGATAGCTATGTTTTTTTTGGTCCACTGAAATTCATATGCGTGTACTAGAGTGCTGGGAAAAGAGCTCCTCTAACAAGCCACTCTTCAATTTGCTCACAGTAATGGGGGTGTCTATTTTGTACAGATCACCATATTGTTTTGGTTATTATGTACTTGAAGCCTGGCTCCAACTACTGGTGGCACAAAAATCCCTAAGAGGCTCTTTGCTTTTTTTTCTATTTAGATTCATGACTTCTAAAACTGACGGTGTGCTCTTTAGGCAACTGAGCCACATGCATGGTTTTGACAATTTGCCTATTTTTTCTTGTTATAACACCTCCTTACCTGCTTTTTCCCTATACAGTGTGTATGATAGATACATTCTGCCAATTATGCACAGAGAACAAGACTACTACTGTGTAGTCTGTTTTTTTCCCCATTTGGGGCAAGTCTGAGTGCAATGCAAACCCTTTTCTCCTTGAATCCTTAAACGACAGTGATAGATGATGCTGTCATTAGATGCAGTGGAGCTCATCCACTAGCCACACTGACTTCTGTGAACTGAAGACTTAGAGTTCAGTTGAACCAGTCCTAAACAGGGTTTGCCACACAGCTTTCTCATGTGGCATGTGTACATTTTACAGTATAGCTGAATTTTTCTGGTCACCAGTAAATCACAATTCATTAGATTTAATTCAAAATTTGTCAGATGTGCCTTGTCGTTATTAATGATGAGGAACTGGCGGTAGTTCCACAGGGTTTATAGCTCCTCTCTGTGTCTAGGACAGTGATCTAAATGCAGATTAAGCTCTGCTGCAATGTTGTTTTCTTACGATGACTGGTGTATTACCTATTCAGCTAATGACAAATGTAATTGTAAGTCGTTTTGAATAAATGCGTCTGCTAATGCCTGTAAATGTAAATATAAAATGTAAAAATGTAATACACTACATGATGTACTGTATACAGTACACGACTACGTCTGTAAATGGTGGCAAAATGATGATTCAAGTTCTGTATGTCCGAAATCTCAATGTATTACACCCTAAAACGTATCCTATTATTATTATATTTACGATGTAGTGAATGACTGAACAAGGGAACGGTTTCGGACACAGCTCAGTATTGTACAGTAAACAAAATAATATTGTTGTTTTACTCTATATATTGGTGAACAATATCTTCCCGAGCTGTGGATCACACTATAGTGGTTCCAGGGAGTAATAAACCTAGTGTTAGACGATGAGAGAGGTTTATATGCCCACACGGGCACGTAAGGGTTAAGATTAATTAAGTGGACCAAAAGTGAATCTACTGTACATTGTGTTATTTAATGTTATTAAAACTAGCTATGTCTGCCGAGGAGAAATGTATTTGATTATTCAGCGGAAATGTTATTTATTTGATTTAATTGGTAAAAATGTCTGTAAACATAATTTTTTTATAACGTCTGTACACTAAAAAATAGTTAACGTAAATTGCGTAATCATATTTATTTTTCCTATGTGTTTAGAAGACACTTGGACTTACATAACAGTCACACTGCTACTTCTCAGTAGAAGTAGGAGAGTAGCTTTGTTCTGTGCAAATAGGCAGTTTGAGACCATGACCTTACTACAGACCTAACAGAACATGTGTTTAATGATAAATAACTGTCAGCTTAAGAGATCTATTAGAATATGTATGGTCTAATTTATACCTCAGCTACAGTGACCTCTAGTGGCATTAAGGTAATTTCTTCAAGAAAAAAGGTTTTGGCTAAACCTTACATTAGGTGCGTTGTAAATCACAGGTTCTGAGGACATAACAATGTGATTTAAGAGACCACATGACAATGTGTTTAAAGTGTATACCCATGTTAAATTCTAAAAAAAAACACTGCAGCTAGGCTAATGACAACAACTGCTGTAGTTTATTTTATTTTATTTCAATAGCCTTAGGAATGAATATGCGTTTAAGACAAATACTTCTCTTACATGGAAAAGGTTGACAAGTAAGCCTATATGGCCCTGCTGTTATAACAAAAAGTGGATATAACTGAAAGTGAATTGAGGTTTGTGGGGAATCATCAGTGCACATACATTTGAGTGCCTTCTATTCCCCTGCAGAGTATTTGAAAAGAGCCCCATATCTGACAGACCTGAATGGATTTTACCCTATTCAACGGAGGGGGAAAAAGTGCTATAGCAAGCAGATGAGGGACAGGAAGTGTGATTAGACAGCTTACACTGTCTCGTAGTCCTGGGTGAGAGATTGCCACTGTTATAGACTCTGTGCATCAGAGAAAGAGAGGGGATGGCTGGGGGATGTAAATATCTGAGTTATCTCAAGAATACCATAAGACAGCATTGCACTGCATCTTGGTGGATTCAAAACAGAAAGAAAAGAAAAACACTTCTGGCATCACTAAGTTAATAGGATTCAAAGGAAGGGAACAGGATGACTAGATAACAGCCAACCACATGGTGTGGGTGTCTCCTTACGCCCCGAGCTTCCAGGGACCACAGCGAGCTAGCTTTGTTTTGTCAGTTGACCGAGAATCAAGGACATTTCTTTGCAATAAAAACAACGGACTTAAACACATGCATATACTGAAGTAATGCGTTCTTAAACAGCTAAGCTGCTCTTTTTACTCTCCCTTGTCATTTTTTCCCCGTGAATGACACTAAATGACACTGGCCTTATGTGACATTCATGAATTTGCATTAATTCACAAACAGGTGGCATTCATCATTTTTACCAGGTCATTTAGGATGGTTTTCTCAAGTTACGAGCTGCTATTGAATCTGACTGGCTATGAGCCTAGCTCATGAGAAAATTAGGCTACAATGCTGTTCAAATAAAGAGAATATTCTTGCATATGACCACATTTATTTATGGCTTATTAACAAACCAAAACAGTTTTGAAAATTGTGTCTCCTAAAAAATACTATAACTTTTTGGTCATTGGTACTATTTTCAGGCTCGGCCTCTGAATAGTTCCCTCTATCAAAACAAGAAAACAACAGCCATGTCATTTACATTCTCTGACATTTGTTTAATTGTTTCTCTCTGGTCCATGATCCACAAGGTTTCATTCATCATCTCTAAATGGTGTGCTCTGCCAGTGTAGTTTTGTGTGCAATACGAGGCGGGCTGAGATTTGTCCTGGGGCTGTTTTATTAACAAGATTTGGACAGCTAGTTGAGTGGTCTTTGTGGAGCTGCAAATGTCACTTTTTGGCCCCATTGGCCTCTTTTAAACTCTAACACTCTTGTCCTATCTCTAAATATGTCCCCCTCGCCCTCCCTCCCTGCTCTGCTCTTCCTCTCACCCACTTCCTCGTATCCCCACGGCTACTAGACCCATGAAACTGCCTGTGTGTGTGTGTGTGTGTGTGTGTGTATGTATGGGCATGTCCCTCACTCCCAGAGGAGTGAGTTAACCCAGGGGGTACAGAGGCAGGCGGGAGCAGCTGGAGATCCACTCTCCCTTGGTTCCTGTCCCAATTAGCATGAACACGCGCACACATACTTGCACGCACAAGTTCTGCATCTTTCTCAACTGCACAAAGTGTGATTGAGAAGGGACTGGTTAGCTGGGCGTTAACGGGCCGAGCTCATGTAGCCACTGACAGTACTTTATCTCTGCTTGGGATTGGTAAAGATCCACCCATAAGATCACTTCAGACAGTCTGGTTTAAAAGGGAACTATTCTAGCATTCAGTGGTTCTCAATCTGTGGGCGCCCAAAGCGTCGCTTTTAGGTGAGGCATGAAATTATTTAAAAAATATTTTATTTATTGACAGTATTTATTGCTTTTTCAGTTATTTCTAATTTGTTTCGATTATATTAAATACAATGTGCACATATTTTTCAATGCCTTGTATGGTTTATAGCTATATATGCTGTTATGTTGCGCAATTAAAAGAAGTAGCAGAACCACATATTTTTGGGGGTCACGTTTGACAACAACTGTGTCTGAGTGTCACTATAGCAGATGCATTAGGAATGTCTATACATTTAAAGCTCATTAAGTCACCTACAATAATATCCATTTGATCATGATTGTCATGTTGCCATGTTGTCTCTTCCTCCATTCCATAGTGATTCTTTGTCTAACCCAACTGACAAGTTGCCTGTATGAATCTATATATCAGTGATACCCTCAACTATATTTTTAGATCGTTCTTGTAAACTTGCCAGTGTCTGTGCACTAAAAAATAGATATAAAGAGCAGGCAGGCATTAGTAGGATACCAGCCAATATTCCAACGGCTGGATCGGACCAAGTTTTTCTTGGCAGTGAGGAATGGCTGTAGCAGAAGGCAGAATAGAATTTCTACTTCATCAAGGAGATATCCTCCTTGGTTTTACACTTGGATACTGGAACTGAATCTATGAGACTAACCACCATATTACTTTCAAGTCTTCGGATAAGTAAGGTTTAAAAAAGACAGTGACAATGCATACCTGAAATTATCGTTTTTACCTGTGCTTGTCACTCACCCGATGCACAAAAACTTTTCTGCTTATTGAAGGAAACAATCCCAAACATTTCCATATTATTATTATATTATTATGTTTCATTTACTGCTGATTTTGGTCATAATTATTGACCCTACTGCTCATTAATGAAAACCTTTCCATTTGCAAAAAAAGGATATAGAACTATAAGTGATTATTAAACTGGAAATTTGTAGCTTTAAGAAATAAAGAAATATTTAAAGAAACAATTGACACACTCATTAGAGAAAAACATTTCTGCTTATTGAAGGAAACAATCCCAAACATTTCCATATTATTATTATATTATTATGTTTCATTTACTGCTGATTTTGGTCATAATTATTGACCCTACTGCTCATTAATGAAAACCTTTCCATTTGCAAAAAAAGGATATAAAACTATAAGTGATTATTAAACTGGAAATTTGTAACTTTAAGAAAGAAAGAAATATTTAAAGAAACAATTGACACACTCATTAGAGAAAAACATCTCCTGTCAGTTATATGCTGACAGGTGATGTTTTTCTCTAATGAGAAAGGGAGAAAGAGAGAAAGAGAAGAAGAGAGAGGGAGACAGATAGATAATGGAATAGAATAAAGGAGAATATAAACAGGTTGGACTGGAGAGTGGAATCAGGTTATTAGGCATGTTTAGCAGTTGGCCCAATGAGCTAATAAACCCCTGCTCAGCTAGGAGGAGCAGCCACAAGGGCACAACAAATTGTAGTTTAACTATAAAACAGCCCTTCATCAAACTACTCACGGTTGGACTGAAGCTGATTAATCAATAATTAGGGGATGTTGCTAAAAGAGGCAATAGAGGGCCCTAAGAATTGCAAATTGTGAATTAACTTTGTCAGAGCGATGCCTTGTTAAAGGTTTAAAGTGGGAGTGCTTGGGCTCCAGTCCAGAGATTTTACATTTACACAAAGAGTTTGCTTCTTTCTAAAGTATTTGTTGGAAGAAGCTTTCCGAACTTAGCTGACAATTAACTGAATCTGACAGTCAAGTGGTCAGTGAAAATGGGCCACGTCTAAGAGTAATCAAGTTGGTTGGGCACAGGCCAAGCAGTCCAGTGTTAAATAAAGGCATCATGATGATGAACGTAAACATGTAAATATAATGTACTGTGAAACCGGATTAATTGATTGATATTATATAACCGCAAATTGTATCCTCCGACTAAGGCTATTGTTTTTAACATCAGTGACAGAAAATAATGGGGTTTACCCCCATATCAAAATCATTTGGTCAATATAAGTGATTATTAAACTGGAAAATTGTAGCTTTAACACACTCATTAACACACACATTAGGGATTTTAGTATGAAATTAAAGTGGAATTCCAACCACTTGGGGGAGATGGCACACCAAGCCAAGCTGACTGTGTTGATTGCTCTTTAAATGGAACGCACTCCCTGTCCTGCCACAAGTAATGGAGACTGCTTAGTGACTATTTCATGCCAAAGATGTCAGAACTGCTTCGATGCGCCTTTACTGCACTTACATGTACTGGTATAAATTAGGAAGGGAAAAGGGGTTGGATCTTCTGTTTATTCCATGAATTACAAAAGCACAGACACTCTAATTTATGAATACAATACATTCTGTCAAAACACACCATTTAAACACAGCTGGAGGATCGCATACAAGAAATAGTAAGTCACCAAGCAAACAGTATATAGTGACATGTCACTTTCATATCACAGATATGAATGACATGAGCAAACGGCATCCAGGGTCATCTCTATGTATATAAACTGGCATGTTTTCTGAAAGTGTGAAATTGTGTTACTTGTACTAAAAATCTTGAGGCTGGGTTGCTAATTTAGAAGCGTTTGTCCCTCAGGAGGTCTATAAGGGCTGAAAATGCAAAGCATTCAAGGGGCCATACAATTTATAATTAGAGACATTTCACAACTGAGACCTCCTTGTTGCACAAATGCATTCTCAGATTTGTATTCACAGACGACGGCAGCACACAGACACACACACATACTCAAAGACAGCACTGTTGGCTATGGGCCATCAATTTAGGGCCAATTTAAGACTACACTAAGTACATTACAAACAGAGTTTAGATGCCAAAATTGGACCATGGTCATAATACTGAATGCATGCCTGTTCTATAAGACTAGGAAATACTGTATGTAGACCACACACACATATACATAGTTAGCTGTATATCAATACATAGCCAATTCATACAAATCACATGGGCTACATTTTTCCAACTTTCAATTAGTTGGAAAAATGGGCTTGCCATAAAAATATAGTCTTTAGCATTAGTTTCCACAGCATCATAGTATACCTCATGATTCATACATCTATTATAATCTTTCTTACTTGAATAATAGTCTAAATACTACATAAATCAATTTATTCTGTTCTTGAGTAAGTTAATATAAGACGTAACATTTTGCCTCAACCAGAGCAATGGTGATCTGTCCTTCTTCAGCCTCAGTGTCATTTAAAACATGTTTAAGTAAAAAAATTTCTGGACTTGGAACCACCATTTTCTCAGTCAAGATTTTGTGGGAGACATATTCATATATAAGTGAGTTTTCGATCCAGAAGCATTGAGAGAGGGCTGTAACCACAATATACATTCATCAATGACCACATTGTACCCCCAAAAATGACAGACTTTTTGTCACAAATAATCAGGCCAGTTAACAATAGTTCAGCTAGAAAGTATGGTGGAGCATTGCTCGTCAGCGTCACTTGAGAAAAGGAGGCAGGGTGTAATCTGACAGAAATTCATCCAACATTACCATCATTACCATCATCCAGCGTTACTAAGAAAAAAATGTTGTCTTAAAAGTGCAGAAAATGGGGTGTGGGGTAATTCAAAAAATGTTCAATAATCGTTCTGATTGGATTCCTCCCTCTGCGGCCCCCTCCCACGGTTTCTTACACCTTTTTTACCCAAGTGATATTTGCGGAAAGTTTTTTCTTGCCCGATAAGATGAAAAGGTTTCCATGTGAAATGTGGGCCTGTGCAGCCTTTTGAGACTGTAATGTGATTAGGGGCTATATAAATAAACTTGACTTAACTTAATAAATGGTTATGGTCATAGAACATCCAACTGTATAAAGATTAATTCACTGGATGTTATCCATAGTCTCCTGGGTGCTGTGATGGCAGTTACAGTATGCATTATTAGCTATATGGTACTGTTACGATAAAATACAAAAATATGGATTTATAAACTGATCCTTCTGCAATTACATGGTGCCGGTTATGTCACCTTTTGGTTGTCTTCATGATCATTCAAAAATGTGCAATGGCAATTTTCAAAAAAATATCTCAATGACAGAGGCAACAGCCTTCCTCAAAACTAAAAACTCATCTCTCAAAGCAAAGACCCCAAAGTGAATGAAAAATAACAACATTCACTATTAACATTTATACATTAATATCAGACAAACTGAAAATGAAAGTGGAACATTGTTTTGATTTTAAAAACATGTTAATAAATACTAATTCCGTTTAAATATTTTGCACACTGACATCCAATTCAGGTTGTTGTTGAGTGTTCAGCATTACATGCATGCATTAAAGAGTTACATGTAGTATGTTTTGTTGGGAAGCAATCAAGAGAAAGGCCTAGTTGTTTTTTCTCTCTTGAAACCATTGTTATGGGCCCTAAGCAGATCAAGTACTGTACATTATATATTTTTTCTCTCTTTCTAAAAAAAGCCTTATGGGGGTGTGTGGCATGATACAATAATTGCAGTCACCACTGTGTTTAAAACTTCTCATTGTTATTTTTTTCTTCACACAACAGAAATGGTTTGGAAAAACACCATACTCTTTGAATGTTACCTGAGACTGCACTGCAAAATAGAAACACCTGTTATAAACCCTGTTCTTTTAACATTGTGCCTCCGACGGCAATTACACAACATGCCATATATATTAGTTGATTGCCAAAGTTCAACATGAAATGTATTTAATGTAACCATTTACTTATTACTGATTTAAAAAGTAATGTCATTACTTTACTAATTACTCTGTAGTAACAGTTCCCAGGACATCAGATCAAATCTGGTACAGTCATTCCATGGTCAAAGTCACTCAGGCGAAACACACAAGACGGACACTCAAAGACAAAGGGGGAAACAGAGACTAAATACACTAGGGCTGATTGGGACATGGGAAACAGGTGAGGCAGCAGGATAGCCTAGTGGTCTAGTTGTTGGACTCCCAGCCTGAAGATTGTGGGTTCAATCCCTGGAGGTGACCTACCTGTAAGCATCCTTCAGCCTTCAGCAAGATGCCTAACCCCTATCTGCTCCATGTAAAAAATGTACTAATTGTAAGTCGCTTTGGATAAAAGCGTCTGCTAAATGCTGTAAATGTAAATGAGGCAGATAATTGGTAGAGTGGAGGGGACGGAGACAAGGAAGCAGACTGAAAAAGGGAAAATGGGCGGAACTAGGGAAGGGCCAGGCAGAACACCAGGAAATTAGACAGACACACCATGGAGTTGACAGCAGGGAACATGGCACACATACAAAAACACAGCAGGACAAGAAACAGAACACAGATCAGGAGATCAGGGACTGGCTCGTGACAGCTATTTACAGTTCAGTCGTCTTCAGATCTTTTAATGACAGTGCTGAGTGCTTTCAAAGATCTGTCTCAGTGTTTCACCTAGTTTTCTATTTTCTCATGTAACAATGAATTACATTTTGATGTAGTATAGTGTGATGTCAGCAGTGATATTTCTATAATAACATAAAGGCTGCTACAATGTGGTTGTTTATTTCCTTTTTTGTTGGCACAGAATTTAGGTTCGCACATTCATATAAAAAGGCTATATTAGCGTGTAATTAAACTGGCAGTCGAGTCCTAACAGAAGACAAAGCTCTGACAGACCACAGCTACGCATATGTCACAGTATGTGTCACATGTCCTCCTGAGTGTCAAATTAGACTCGTGCGCCACAGTGAGCAATATGTGAGGACACCAACTCACCTTTCACACCCATATCCACGTTAACAAACCTTATGTTATGTAATCCTGTGTTTAAAGTGTTTAAACACCAGTATCATGCAACAACGCACACAAGAAGGAGAGAAAAGCAGAGAGCAGAGACAAAAATGGGATTTGGGGTAAAGATTACTGACTTGGCAGAGCGCGCAGTGCAGGCTTTTAGATATGCCTTCCAGAAGCTAGGGGCTCGTTAGCATATTCCAGTCATCCAAATATAGTTATAATCCAGAACCATAGGGTAGACAAACAAATCACAGTGCAGGGGCAAATTGCTGATGCTGTGTACCGTAACATGCACCATCTACACGATCTATATTGTATTAGAGTGCCTGCCTCTGATACAAAATATGACCCTTTCGGAAATGTTTACTATGCTGCTTGTGACAGCGCACACTGCAAATGACTGCGTGTTGCAGGGATGCCAAGGGAATCTGTTAAAAGGTCACAGGCACAACAGCTCTAGCTTGGCTGGAGGCAGGACATGCAGTAAAAAGGATGCCCACGTGTCGAAGATTTCACTCAGCTATAGCTCCTGGGACCTCCAATGCTTTGGGAAGAAAACGTTGAGCGGAAGCAATTTAAAGGAAGCATTTCCTTTTAGCAGTACGTGGCCACAGGGCCGTGAAAGCATGAACATACACGTGTAGTCCAGTATACGGTGATTATAGCAAGACCCGTAGGATCACTGAATGCAGAAGGACATACAGTGAGCAGTACTAAATAGAATGTACCAACTGTGACTGTGTTTAATGTGAGCGTGTCTTTCAAATCTGATGCTCCTACTGGCTACGTACAGCTGTCTTGATGCAATAAAATTGCATCATGATTTACATGGCCTGCCCTGTGGCACGTACACAAGACACTTCTGAATATCGCATCCCATTCACCACTATGACAGCATTCACATCAAGTCTTTTGTTTTGCTTATTGTGATTCAGTGGGACAATGTAGGAGCAGGCAGGTTCTCCCTACAATGTGTGGTGTGTGTGTGTCTGTGTGTGTGTGTGTGTGTGTGTGTGTGTGTGTGTGTGTGTTTGTTTGTGTGTTTGTGTGCGCAGCAAATTAAAGATGACATTTTGTTCATGTTTTAGTGTGTGTGTGTGTGTGTGTGTGTGTGTGTGTGTGTGTGTTGGGGGGTATAGATTTATTCAATGAAAAGGTGTTCTTTTACATGTTCTTTAGTGTAAACAATGTAAATAAGCCAGGAACTTTGGCATTTAAGTTATACCAATAATGAATTGTATAATTCCTCTTTAGTCAATATTTAGAATGGCCCATTTTGACTCAAACCACACACAGGGGTTAAACAGTTTAGTCAACAAAAAGCTGATGGACATTTTCCTTCCAGAAATGTTTTGGTTTGTTGGAGGGAGGTGACTCATCAAGGTTATTCACTTACTACAGTACATAAGGGCAATAGATGGAAAAGTGAAGGAATTGTGCTGCACCTTGGCACTGTACTTTTCTGTGCAATGTTTAAATGAAAAATTATTAATCCTAAAATAATTATATTTGCATGATTCCCTCACATAAGGCCACAAACTACTTCATTGGCTTGAATCACTGACTGTTGGCAATTTAGTACCGACCATCTTTCCAAATCAATCTACTCTTAACAGCCCACAGACATTTAGTCACCCAGCTCAACAACAAGATTAGGTTTCATCCATGTTGCATAGAAGTTTCAAATATAAAGCAATGTGCCTTGGTGCAGAGCTGGTCCCTAAAACCTGTTTGAACTAAGTGGTTTTTGATAATAAGGCTTCCAGTCAAAGCAAACGGGTGCCTTCATTTGGATCCACTGTGTAATTGATTTATCTCTACCATTGATGGGTGATCTCTTACATCTCCCAAAGATTGCGCTCCCTCTCTCCAACACATTCGAGTGTTCTCCAGAGGGCTTACATCAACAAATGGAATGTATCATTGTAGTCTACCTTCCCGTTTATCCATTTCAATGTATAGCCACTCCACATACATTAAAAATCAAAGAAATTGGTTGAAAATTTTCCAGAACATTGTATTTACTGCATTCATTAGTTTAATTCATTCAACACAGTAAATGCTTGTGCACTCTAATTAGTTGATTAGCTCATTCATTCTGAAACTGTTATTTGCTTTAAAATATAAAAACTGGTTGAGGAATCACACTTATTATAATTTGTAGTTGTTAAAAAGTAAAACGTTTTTTTTACAATTGTAAATTGTAAATTGTAAAAAGTTGTTGAACAAAACACGAACAATCTCTTAGGCTTATGTTAACCACAGACCTTATTTTCTGCATAAATAGAAAACCCTGTATTGCATAGAAGCACTGAGATAAAAGTAACATTCAGGTTGACTTACAAAAAGACGTCATCGCTCTAACAAGCTCCTATTTATATAACCAGGGAAATGCCCAAAACAAAAGGAACTGACATACAGTTTCCACTCATTTGTTGCCTGATAACAAAAAAACATTGACGAGTATTTTCAACACAGGTACTGTATGTATTAATTGAACTTTGAATATAAATGTGTCTAATATGTGATGTCAGTGGATACAGATCATGAGCCCATCATGGCTATTTTCTGTGGTGGACCATCCACTGCAGTTTGACATAAAACATAATTGTATTACCTCGAATAGCAAAAATAACAGTGACTGTGAATTAACTATGCCAAGGTAAATACAGTTTTCCATTCTATGGCCACTTTAATTCGGTTGGATTCTCAGATGTTAAAGCAGATAAATTGCACTTCAACCTTGGCAATGCATCCAATGAGCATTTGTTTAGATATTTTGGTCCGTTAAATATTGTGATATGTGGTAATATCTCTCCAGCACATTTACATTTCGTATCAGGAAGTAATAACCTTGGCTTGTATTGACTTATGAAAATTCCAGTGGTTTCAATGTTGCACAGTAAGTGGACAGCATAGTCAGCTCAGCCATAAGCCGTAGCTCCAGGTTCATACGGCAGAATTCTCCATCAAAGGGGGCTGTCGGCCAAACATGTCAAAGGGTACACCTGTGTCTCCTACCTAGATAAAATAAAAGGTTTCTTTCTTTCTATCCATCTGTTTGTCCATACCACCTGTTAATTTCTCTGTCTCACTGTTTCTCGCTACCTATCACTGTATAACCTTCAAAGCTTCATCTTCGTCTTTTATCTATATGCTACGTTCTCTCTGACGCTTGCGGGAGTGCAACTGGAAATGGATTCCTCATACCAGTTGTGTAAGTATAAGGCAACAGTGGGACGGATATGAATGATTAATAGATTGAAGGTATAAAAGCACACCATAAAAGTAGACGATGAGGTTTGATGGTTGAATTTCAAGCTAGAAAATATATTGTGGCTTTTGTTGTAGACATTGATTCATGGAAGAAAAAGTGCCCTTCAACTTCTTGTGTAGTGACTCAGGCCAGCATGTGCTGCTGCAGGTGAAAGTCTTTGGCAGTGTGGCAGGCCAACACCAGGACCCATCCAAAGGGAAGAATAGAAGATCTATTCAACATCCATGTTAGCAACATAATAGCAGCATTTCACCTGCAGTAATGGCCATGTACAAACCCCTGTGGAACATCACAATTAAGTTGACCTAAACCATGAATTTGCCAACACTCCAATTCCATTATTATTAAAGCCAGACTATTTCATGTTTTGCCAAATAAATAATCCATTATGAAGCTGAATCACTGAATTACTTCAACAATTTCTTTTTATGTTGGTGATGTAGCAACTTACGCTTTACATCAGCAAAAACATCTGTGTGCTGCGGGGCGAAGCTAAGCAATGGCGACGCCAAGGCCAAGCAAGGTGTGGAATTATTTCAAACAAGTAAATGATAAGGTTCAGTGCCATTCAGTGCCATGTCAGACTGAAACAAGACATGGTTATTACAGCGGCCGCATGGACAGCCCTTACAACAGAGTCACATGTGATAGTTACCTGCAGTTCCATAGATGACTGGGAGAAGTGTTGTCCTTCAACCTCAAAGTTCAGATGAGATGCCCACTGCTGAAAATATACCTGCCAGTCTCAGAGCTGTCATGGGCAATTGAGGATTCTTTTGAAAAGTGATCACCTGCAAAAACACAAAAATATGGTTCTAGCAGATGAAAGGATCTTGGATGAATGGGAATCTGTGCGCTGTGTGCTGTTTTGCTCATACCCTTCAACTCGCCATCCATGATGGCTCCAGAATCCAAGCAAATGTGTTTTTCCGGTACTGAAAGGTTACGGTTTGTTCACTAGGACGTAGAACAAACCACAGTTGTAGGGGGGAAAGGTTTATATCTATATCCATCACATTGGGTTGTAGATGTACATGTGAAACCATGGAGAATGGAATATTCAAAATGCTGCTAAGCCAACACATAAAACTATGTTCTTCCCCCACTAGGCAGATCTGACGGCAAGCATCCACATATCCGCTCCAGGTATAGTCCATTGTCTAGCAACCGCCTGTTACAACCAAGACCGTTTGATTATGGTCATAGCAATACATGATCCAAGTGCTTTTCTCTTTCAGTTTTTGTCAGCATGTATCTATGTAGGCGTGTTTTTGCCTTCTGTGTGGGGGTTGTTTGATAGGGTCAGTCTCTTCGTGAACGGGAGAGTGAAATAGATGGGAACAAGAGGAAGAAGAGAGCATGCTGAGCATTGCTTCATCGGGATGTTCTTTCTGAAAAACACAACTGGTAATGGCCTTTGTGCTTCCCCCTTTCATCACGAGTATGCATTATTTAAAGTAGGAGGGGTGAGTATTAGTCAGCCTTAAAGAAGAACAATAGTTCTGCTTGCATAGTTGTCAGCTAGCCATTCATCACAGAATTCAACTTGTTCCTTTCTTTAAGTTATTTTTGCAGTAGAAAGGGTGTTTTACATGCCGAGAGTGTACATGAAGAATGTGTGAAAAAGACACAGACACAGACACGCACGCACGCACACCTGCAAGGAGAACCTATTTCAAGGCATCATTCAATTCACGTGTTATATTCATCACCTACATTATTTAAATCTGAATCAGATACTGTCAGGTGGATGAGGTACCAGATTCCAAATATAATAGCTTCGACAAGAATAGCAAATTGTAATGATTCAGTGGAGTTCTATGGCACACTGGCCACCAAAAGAAACGCAGTTGTTTCTTTGTGACTTCTGCAGTTGTTTCCCTGATGCTGGTAAGTAGCTGTGACAGCCTTCTTTAATCGGCCTTTAGTCGGCCTGCAGTTTGCGTGTGTGCGTGTGTGTGTGCATATGTGTTTGTGGCCCTGCATGTGTGTGTCTGTGTGTGACCACAAATACACCAATGTGGAGCATGGTTCGCATTGCAATCTCCTAATCTATCACGTTGACTCAGGGAAGCTGTTTAGCTCCTAAGTGGTAAGCTGCTATTCCAGCTCACAGCCATGTAGTCAGTTGTCCATGGTTGGACAACAGTATTTACTAAGATTTCTTTCGTCAACATAGATTTGTAAAAATACATTATAAATTCCAAATATATAAAAGTCCTTTAACACCTTTATTTGTACCCTCAAATCTAGTAGGAAGCTGCATTTGCACAGAGAGTTAGCAGGTAAAATCAGCAGTTGAACCCAAGCATTTCTTGCGCTTGTTGGGAATGATACGAACAGCAGCCGGCTCTAAATGAATCCACTCAGATCGTGAGGTATCAACTTGGTCCACAATCCTCACTCACGTGCAGACACACATAAAGATTCAGTCATCCACCAAGCACAGTATCTAACTGGAACCGTTGTTCTTTTGGCCATTATTATTTTTATTCCCATTAGAACACAGAAAACAGAAGACATTTCTTCAACGGAAGGTGATTTCTCTAATGACAAAGGTTCCTTATGCACATGGAATACATAAGATGCTATAATGTCACAGTGAAAATAAGTATTTATTGGACAAGCAAGTGTAAAATTCAGTCCATTACTCAATTGGGCAAAGTTGTATCCATAATCTCATCGTTTTTTTATCTTAACAAATCAAATTGGCTACTATCTCATTATCTGATCAGGTAGAAATGTCTTTGCATGCCTACAAAATACCCTGTATTTAGTACTGTATTAAACTTGCTATGCAAATGGGGAATAGAGGATTAATTCATACATGCATGCTCTGACACGCGTCATCTGGAAGAAATGTTAAAAAAATACAAGGCTACACCTTTCATGGGACAAGTGTGGGCTTCCAAAGTAGCTTGACACAGGCCATGAAAAGACACATGGGCTTGTTCGTTTGAAATGGGGCCAAAGTGTAGAGAACTCAAAGCTAATGTCTGTGTAATTAACTACAATGAACACACATATCACAGTGAATTATTGAAACCTACTATCATGAGTACGCTCTACTTTCATGCAACTGAAAAAGAAAGGTTCATGACTGAACATGTTTTTTTAATATTTGAACTAAAAACAAACAAAAAAACAATATGTTGTTTTTAAATAATAAATGTAGGCGGTGTTCACATGAGCATTTGTGACAGTACCGATAAACTATTAAGGGTCTTTTAAGCATAAACAGGAACACTCTCCAGAGTTTGTAATATGATAAACAAACCTTTAAGGACTGTGCAACGCAAACACTTTTTGCTTTATATACAGTATATATTGTAAGCTGGGACTGTATGCTTCTGAGGAAAACAATGCCACAGTGCTGTGGCGGTCTTTCAGTCAACGTTTTCTTGTTGAACTGAATTGAATGTTGTCAATGTTTTTTAACATCACAAATGGTCAAGTGAACACATCCTAAAGCACATTTCAAATGGTAGTTGAATATAAATATTTAATATAAATATTTGTAACTACATTTGAAAGACATATTTGTCCAGGAATTTCATGCATTAGGTAACAGCAGCGGCGGGGTGTGTGGTCATTGCATGGTTACCCCTTGAGAAATAGTGCTGCATCATTCAAATGAAAGGGAGCTAAATGTTTAAATCATTCGGACACATTGAGGCCGGGGTTCAGAATCTAACAAAGAAATATATTTTATTCTTTACAGAATAGAATAGGCAAATGTTTTTTTTCTTACTGGTTTTATTGGCTTGTGTAATTGACTGCTTCTTTTTTTTAAACCAGCATTTTGTTAGTGTCCAGTGTTAATTTCAAACCCTGATCATATGTATCAAAATGAGGTACTAGCTGGTTCGTTTGGGGTCATTGCTCCTATTGTGCTTGGGAGAATTAGATCCTAATAAAAAAAAAAAAGTTTGTGGTTGAAGTTGTAATGATGATGATATTTTCAACAGAGCAAATAGAATCAAACGTATGTGGTACAAGAGCCTGTGCTAGAATAATTTGCTAGCGCTTATCCAGTCTACGAAATCTACAGCAAGCCTCACCTATATTGTTGAGGAGGGGCGGGGTATTAGCATGGAATATTAGCAATAATGACAGTCAGAGATGAGAAATATCTCAAACATATTATCAGAGATCAGACAACCATATAGAAGTGACTGTTGGACAGATTAGTAGAAGTATGAGATTGACACTCAAATGCAGATGAATTAACACACTCTGAAATTAGGGTATTGGAGTATCTGTAATAAGCCCGTAGTACCCTCTCATGGCTACCAGCTTCAGCTCAAGTTTACATTATATAACTTGAGTTAGAATAGTAATATAAGGATGGTACAATTGTAAAAAAGACAATCTGACCCACCCAAGGACCTTTAAGAGTACATCACAGATATGTGTGTGTGTGTTTGTGTATTTGTGAGTCTACAAACCCAATCCGTACTATAGATTGACACTCTAGTAGAAGAGTATTGCATGGGGAAGGATTAGGAGTAGGGGGAGGTGCGGTATAGTTTCCTCAAGCAATGCAATGGAACAAGCTGGCCATTGACAAAATGTAGCATTATATTTCTCTGCTAGTACAGTCTGTCCTGCAGTGACCTGTCAGTCATTCTGTCAGGGGCTGCTCCTCCAAAGCCGCCGCCGAGCCATTGGTCTCTCCTCTGTCCCCTCCCCCCATCTCGTCCTCCTCCTTGTCGTCCTCCCGTGTCAGAGGGTCCAGGGTGGAGAGTCGGCCCAGAGGGTCCGCGCTATAGCCTTTGGGCTCGGGGGAGAACACTGAAAGCTGAGGCAGGAGCGGGCCTTCCCGGAGCTTGGCGGCCAGCTCCCTGGCGCTGCAGGAGGGCGTGTTGGTCTCGTAGATGTCATGGAAGTTGTTGTAGTCCACCTCGTAAAAGCCCTTTTCCAGGGAGAGGACAGGTGTGAAGCGATACCCCCACAGAACCTCTGTGTCCAGGTAGGAACTCCGTGCCTGGCACGTCATGCCTGTACCAGGGACGGAATGAGCATGTGCACATGTACAAACACACACACACACACACACACACACACACGCATACATGCACACATAGCAGAAAAAGACGGATGGATAGGGGAGTAGGAAGAAAGACAGGGAGAGACATTGTCAATAATTTAGAGCTATACTCAAGTCAATAAGAAGCAAGGGTCCAAGAACAGACAAATACAGACTTTAGACACAGATAATCTATTTATGGGAGAATAAATACCACCAATCCCTTGATAAAAGCTGTTACGGATAAAAGTTACTCCACTTTTCAGCAGCCTCTTCATAAAGCTTTACTAATGTAGCCTCTGGCTGGTCAGAAATATTGTCCACCTCTGTTGCAGGGCAGAATTGAGAAATCTTATCCTTTCTTGTGTGTATGTGAGTGTGTGTTTTACATGTATGACATGATAATGTTATTACTTGCATTAAATTGCATGTTAATGAATGCAAATACAGGAATTGCAATATTTATTTAATTTAGCTGGTGGCACATTTTCTTCAGTATGAATACATGTGACATTTTCATTTGAAATTTTGTTTCAACAAATTTACTGAAATGCTTTTTCCCCCAATGTGTTTATGCACTTTTTATGTTTAGTGTACATACTGTTATTAAACTATAATGTAAAAGAAAATGGGCTAATATTGCTGTGTGTGTGAGACATTTCCACCTCACCAGCAATTCACACAAGAAAGCTATTTCATGCTGAATTTGCTGCAAGTACCTTTCTGTGCATATACAGTACATGTATTTGTATGTCTGTGCTGCATGTGAGAAAAATAGCTATGAAGATAGAGACACTTGTATTAACAGTAAATGAATAAGGCTCCCACGTAAATGAACTCCCACGTAAAAATAGACCTGTAAGGAATTAGTAACCTGATAGTTTACTGCTTTAAAAAAATTTAAAACACTTTGCAATTCTTCTTACGCTGAGGTCACACGTGTCATGCTGCAAATTAAAATGGAACTTAAAAATGTAATAATATTCACAGCTGTTTAATTGGCCGTTTTTCATAAAACAATGCTTAATTGTGCAATTTTCTCCTACTTTCACTTGAGTTAGTACTTAATCCTCTGCATTTACACAACAACAAAATTCACAAGAAATGCTACGTATACTGAGAAATGGCATGACTCAGTGCTTATTTTATCCATAAATAATTCACTGAATCGAGGAACAAGTAGGAAACAAAGTGCTTCGTACCTGCTATCTTCCGAGACATTCAAGAAACCAAAACAAGGCTTTATGTTGGCAACAGCAACATTTACTGATACTGTACTGTACTTCGGGCCTTTGGCCCAGTGGTACTAACCAAATTCGAATGGGCTGTAATAAAAGTTATTTGGTTTATATATAGGTCAGCTAATGATGTATTAGTATAGTGTATAAGTAAAAAATTAGATTACATCCTTTTATATATCAGTATTCTAATGTTGGCATTGTTTCAGGACTAATAGGGCAATTGTAATTGGGATGCAATGTAGTTTTATGGCATTTTTTATTACTTACATTTTATTGAAATTTTGTTGGGTATACTAGTACCTGTAGTATATAATAACAAAGATTTCCACAAAACCTTAATAATAAAGACATGCAACAATAACAAGACAAACCTGAAAATATACATAAAAGGAGGAAGAAAATCAATCAATCAATAAAAAAATATTAAACCAACCATAAACAAGCTATACTGTGTGCTGTGGAATTGGAAACAACCCACAGTTTTGTTGAGAGATTCAGCCATAATCCGCTTCCTCTTTGTCATTGCACAGGCGTGTGCACATCCCAGTTCCCTGTAGAGGTGTGTATAGCCTGAATCTCTCGTCACCACCAGTACATACAACCTCATCCTATTAACTACGCACTGTTTTTGAAGCAGTGTAAGTTTGAAAATGTTGAAGGAAACCACATTTTGAATCCTGTTAGATGCAGGTTTACTTGCCCTTACTTACTTGCCCTTACTATGCCCTTTTCACTCACTGCTTTGTTTTGTGGTGATGATGACAAGGATATGTTAGCTCAAGTGCATGCCCTACGCCCATGCAAGTGTGTTTGAAGCATCTATTTGATGTCCGTGTGTTGGAACAGAGATGCTTATGTTATAACCAACATAGCAATCAGCTCTGAGAGGAGTGCGTCTCACTCACTACTTGTGTTTTTTACTCCCCAGTTCTGTGCTTGTGCACGGCTGTGGGAGCATCAATTCAAAACGCAATTGACTTAAAATAATTATTATATACATTTATATTAAATCAAGAGTGAACTAGGTACCACAAAGGGCTTACACACACAGCCTGCTTGAACCGCACACACTCATGCACACACATTTAGTGTATCTCTGACATAAACACACTGACTGAAAATGTAAAACAAAATAATGGTGGTTTGGAACAGAGGCTTGATGCGTTAATTTGATCCTCTTCGCTGTCCCTGATTCATGCATACAGTACAAACACACACTGCTGACGTTACAGTTTAAACAGCCAGAGAGAGAGAGAGAGAAAGAGTTAAATAGATGCAGGTCTTTGTATCAGGAGGTGGGCTGTCGCTCAAAATGCACACACACGCATGCACGCACACAAGCACACAGTCACACACACTCTGACATGCACCCTGCTCCCAGCCCTCACAACAATGATATGAACCATAACATCACTTATCTACAATTAAATAGGCAACAACACCTTAATTACATCAGCTACAAAGCCAAACCAAGCTACTGGGTGCTTCTTTGTGCGTCTCATGTTTACACGTTTGGTGGAGAGCTGTAGTGTTGCTGACGTGACGTTAGCGGTGTGGATTCAGGGCTACAGATAAGGAGGTGGGCCTTGCTGAGTTGGATGGCGGTGGTGAAGAGTAGGCCGGTAGTGAGATATGTTTGTGTTTGTGCCTGTAATCACCACAGTTGATTGTGTTCTGGCAGTGTGTAGACCCTATACAAAGTGGCTGTGCGAACGTACGGTTGTGCCAAACATTCATCCCGCTCTCTCCACAATAGAACAACTTTCCGGATCAGATACATCTCAGTGTTCGGGAACGCCTCAGTTTACAATCAAGCACCATAATTAAGTGTAATTTTACTTTGTTCTGTGGCTTTAAAAAACCCTGAAATTGAATTTATTCTCATATTCTAGTCTCGCCACCTCAAAGACCAGGTCAGAATGTTCTTCTGCGAGATAAATCATCATCTTGTTTTGTAGCTGTCAGTTTGAATCTTAAATTCAGTGGGTGTGTGTGAGAAAATGAACATTGTCAGTTATTTTTTTTTAGCCTGACTCACTGTGCTGTGGTGGAAACCACAGGGTGGTTGTCAGCGAAGCAAAGCACTGATGGCAGCATATTAAGAGGGATAAACAAGCCTTTTTTACCACTCAGTTCTCTATCATATTTTATGTCTCTATCAGAATCGTGTGACATGACTACTCAGGCAGTCATATAGCTGCATTTATCAGTTCAGTTCGTGTTTATAACCTGTTTTAGTAGCCTGGGTAAGAAGTTTTTATTTTTTGTGAGGACCTTACAATAGGAATAGGAAAAATAATAGTCTCTCTCTCTCTCTCTCTCTCTCTCTCTCTCTCTCTCTC
>JAOEHI010022694.1:12990-27071 GCA_025447815.1 Percopsis transmontana | reverse complement strand
TATACACACACCGATCAGCCATAACATTATGACCACTGACAGGTGAAGTGAATAATACTGATAATCTTGTTATCATGGCACCTGTCCGTGGGTGGGATATATTAGGCAGCAAGTGAACATTTTGTGTTAGAAGCAGGAGAAATGGGCAAGCATAAAGATTTGAGCGATTTTGACAAGGGCCAAATTAGGATGGCTAGACGAATGGGTCAGAGCATCTCCAAAACTGCAGCTCTTTTAGGGTGTTCACAGTCCGCCAGGTGTCAAAAGTGGTCCAAGGAAGGAAAAGCAGTGAACCGGAGACAGGGTCTTGGGCGGCCAAGGCTGGCCCGTGTGGTCCGATCCAACAGAAAGCTACTGTAGCTGAAATTGCTGAAAAAGTTAATGCTGGTTCTGATAGAAAGGTGTCAGAATCAAGCGGCAACATTCGATTCTTAGAAATGAAGCCAATAAGGTGCAATAAAGTGCCAAAACTTGCAGTTCCTCGAAGGGCCACTTGAGGCTGGCACCATGTTAAAATGTCCAATTTTACAGCAGAAATAAACATGTTTAAAGCCTGGTACAAAAAACGTTTTTGGTCTCTATAGATAGAATTAATTTTTATATAACTCATCAGTTTAAATTATACTAAGCCATCAATTTATCCATTCATTATACATAGTTAGACGGGAATCTGACACTGCCAAGATGGCGACGGCCTGAGCCAGCACACTTGGCTTCAAACTTCTTCATAAAATCTATGGGTGACGTCACGGAGGGTTTGTCTATATTTATTTATACAGTCTATGGTCAGAACACACAATGCATTGCAGTTTGTTGCTTATGGGGTTGTGTAGCTGCAGACCAAGTCACGGTTCCCGTGTGCAAATATTATATGGTCTGATGAATCAACTGGGGGGATTGCGAAAGACTGATGCAAAAAAACTGGCTAAATATTTTTCAGTCTCAGCCACTATAGGCAGCCTTACCACCTGGAGAAGAAGATGTTTTATATACCCTTGTTTTGAAAATGTTTTATATGTCTATGCCTTATTGGTTAGATAATGCTATCTTTGTTATCTTTTTCCCTGTGTCTACAAGTGTTACCATACTGTAACCTTCTTCCAAAATTTCAGGAGCTTTCATTGTTGCCTTACTTTAGATCCAAATAAAAGTAGCCTACTTAAAATGTGTTGTTGTGTTGATTTCTTCTTTACTGTATAGGCATTGAAATAAGCAGTAGATTTGGACTTGTCAAGTGGCACACATTTTCCATTGCAAATGTTGTGTTTGTTTGTTTTTATTTACGTTTGACATGTTCTAATGAAGTCTACCGCTTGGCAGGCCTACCTGGGCTATAACCTTTTTTGGGGTAATGGCTGTTATAAAATTATCCCAGTTTGGGCAAGGCTATCCTCATCTCCTGTAATCTAGTAATAGCTACAGTAGACCACTTGAGACCAGCATGGCACAAAGGCCATACCCAGTGATTGGCTGGTATGAACGCTTTGCTGGTACCAACCAATCATTGAGCAAGGCTTTTGTCCCAAACTCAGTCACTTGATCGTGCAGCCATTTCTCCCATTGACATGTAAATGAGCCTTCATATAGCCTATACGGAGCTGATGCGGACCTCGCTCGGAGCGGCATAACAAGCTTTGCATCCCTCTGCAAGCCTAGCTGACAGCTGGGACCGCCGGCCATCTGCTCCATTGACAAGTTCTGTTCTAACGGCTCTCTGTAGCCAAATCTTCAGTTTTGGCAACGCCTGGGTTAAACTTCAACAACATGGCCCCCAATCGTAACAACACAAACGGAATGAACAGGGATGATACATTCTGTGGCATCAAGGTGGACAGAAAGGTAAGGATATCATATCGCGAATATACAGGTAATAATTCAGCTTTAAAAGCACATATAGGCTATAGTAACTTTCTGTTTTTGGTTTTCTAGATTAGAAAACCTCTGGTTGAGAAAAAGAGACGGGCTCGCATAAATGAAAGTCTACATGAACTGCGAGTTCTCATCGCAGACACAGATGTAAGATATATTGTAAAATAGTCTAGTGTTGTTTGAATTAGTTAAACAACAAATTGAACGATTTTGAAATGTTACATTGTTTAATGTAACGTCTGAACATTTTAACTCGTAGTTGCAATCAAAGATAGAGAATGCTGAAGTACTAGAGATGACAGTGAAACGGGTGGAGAGCATCCTACAGAGCCAGGAAAAAGGTAGGCTTTAATGATGTTTACATGAACTTTGTCTAACCAGTGTAGAGCTTTAACCTTGTGTAGCAATGAAATATTTGTTTTTTTGTAGGCCTATAGCTGTAGATACAGGCTACTTGTAAGCGTTGCATGTGCTTATTTCAACAGATGTCTTGCACCAGGAGGCGTGTGAGAGGTTTGCTGCGGGCTACATCCAGTGCATGCATGAGGTGCACACCTTTGTGTCCAATTGTCCGGGCATAGACCCGGCCGTCGCCGCGGAGCTGCTGAACCACCTGCTGGAGAGCATGCCCTTGAACCATGAGGACCGCCTCCAGGCGATGCTGACGGAAATCGTGGCCGAATATGGCCCCGGCGGCACCAGCACTTGGCCCTTGTCTGAGAGCATGTTCACAGCACTGGGCTCCCCAGGGGGGGCGAGCCTGTCCAGCTCTCTGTCTCCAGCGCCGTCCATCTCCTCGAGCGACGACCTCGGCTCTGACCTTGATGAGACAGACTCGGAGCAGAGCAGTTTTTCTGTAGATGAGGTTGACAATCAGAATGTGTTGTGTTCGCCATCTTTAACGTACTCTACGTCAGTCTGGAGACCGTGGTAGTAGTAGTAAAAAAATACGAATGACCCCACGTTGTTGTTTTGTTTTTAATAAGGGGGAATGCTTTGTGCTAGTCTGTTAATGATACAGTAAAATGATAGCTCTTCGTGTTATTTGTTTTGGAATTAAATGTAACTATAGCTTATCTAAAATGTATTTAAGAATTTAACAATTTATTTAAATAGATTTCGCAATAGGTTTCACAGTAATAATAACAAGTGTAGGAGCTTCAGGAACTTTATTGACCTGTACCTTCAATGAAGGGAGGGTAAATGCAGATGTAAACAACTGTGATAGTTGTGTAAATGTTGTTCCTTGTGTAGGATTTTAGCAACTTTATATTTATAATTGTCAAATGATTGTTGTAACCTTGTCTGATTGCCTATGCCCAAACTCTTTTAAATAAATTACCTTTTAATAGTCTATTTTAACTGTTTGTAGTCCCATTTTCAGTGCCGACCCAACTATACAGTTAGCTCATTGTTTACATAAAATACTGCTAGAAGAACCCTAATTCTTGTCCAGAGAAAGCTTAAAGGGTTGCCTTTAAAGGACAGACCTCACTAGGCCTATATGTTGTCATGGTTTTTATTAGTTATAACTGCACCATTTGTGTGCTCTTAAGGGTCCCTTAACAGGTCTTAAACTTTTATGAGGTGAGAATAAAAGGATTGGGCCATTCTTCAAGCCATTATTTTAGGTCAATAGGTACTACAAGCTTTTGATGCAATATATGTTTGAATTTTAAAAGGCTAAGAAAACCCTAAATTGCTTCATGTCAACTTATGCAGTATAGGCCTATATGAACAATGTGTGTATATATATATACTTCTAACTCTAATATCAGCGTTTATATTGAGTCCGTGCTTCCCACAGAGTTTCACCGTGATGTTTCCGTGTAGCCAGACATGACTTGTTCTGCTTTAGCACCAGCTCACTAGCTACTAATGAATACGAAAAGAATTCAGTCTTTACTGTACAGCCCCCTTCTGCGATCCTTTGCTGTCCAATGGTGTTGTTTCTTACACTAATCATGAATCGACATTCATTTATAGAGGGGCATTTGTGGTGGAAATTGGAAAGGCTGGCTATTAGGACAATGTTTTGGTGGATATGCGCAGAAAGGCTAGGTCATTGTGAAATAAAAGTATACATAAAAAAACGTATAAACAAATATAGTCTTAAAATACAGCAAAATGTACTGTAGCCTATAGCCTAATCTATGTTTGGTAGTTTAGGGGAGACCGGATTTTCAAAGGTGCCAATGAACACTCCAGGAGGGCAGTTAAAGACTTTCGCACCTCGCCCTGAAATACAAGGTAGGTGCGAACAGAGGGGTGAAAACGCTTTGATCCAACGTGGCGACATCTGCATCTGCAAGGTGATGAGCAGACAGCCTTGGAGACTTGTGCTGTCTAGTCTTTGGTCTAATTAACAAATGACTGGATTATTAGGCCTGCAAGCATGCGATATGAAAAAAATAAGTAGACGTTTCTTTCCTCTAGGCCTATATTGCAGTTTATGTTCAGTTTCGGTATAGGCTATTCTAGTGGATAGGCCTATGGGTATATCGACTAGAACGATATTTTAATGTCTCTCAATTTAGCCATGAGCAGTTAATGTGTCCACATGAATTGATCAACGACTCATAAACAATGAGCAGCATAGCGTATTGAAATTAGCCTAATTAGCCCAATATACCTTAAGTGCAGACTTCACAAACATTATCCTATAGTGTTAAATGTCGTGTTACAGATTATGTTGACCTACCTGTAAGCATCCTTGAGCAAGCTGCATAACCCCTATCTGCTCCATGTAATAGCTGCATGTAATTGTAAGTTGCTTTGGATAAAAGCATATGCTAAATGACCTAATTGTAAATTAAAACTTACAAATTACACTCCAAACATCAATCGAAAATTTTAAACATTTTATTTTGAGACATTTAGCATCAGAATAGCCTCTATTTTAAAAAATAAAAATCTGAAATAAATAAGTGGTGCATTTTGGCAAGTGGTAATATAGACCTTTACAAATGTGCAATATAGGCCTACCACAGATAATTTTTCCTGTGGTATATCAAGATATCAGTCAATTCGTGGACTGATATCTTGATAAACTAAACTTGCTTCATACTTGCGCAATAACCCTGTGCAATATCAATTCACAATTGACAATTTAGGGGGCGATGAGCTTCCACTGGTAGCCTACCATAGAAGCAATTCCAAGGCAGGAAACTACATAGCTTATATTGGTTTCAATACCTATAATTAGACAAGGGACAGTTTTACAGATGTTATACAAGACAGTTTTAAACAGACTGAGATGTTCTCCTCATTATATGGAACTTAGACACCATAGACTGTCAATAGTAGGTTATTTGCTTGGTAGTCTGGTCCTTTTCCAGTGGAAAAGCGCCAATATACAGTGGAAACTGTCAGAACAGTTACAAAACTCACATTATTTTACAATACTTACATTTATACATTTGTCCTGGCTGCCGTTTCTTTTCCAACATAACTTGAATACAAACAAGTTATGATGGATTCTTTGAAGATCATTATTCAACATTTTACGTATAAAATATGTTTTGAGGATTACAAACATGTTAACAACCAGAAATGTGTTTTGGTTGCAGTCAAACTGAATTTAATTGGCAGAAAAAACAAACACATTTAACACTCAAATGCATATTATTTTGAGTACAGAGAAGAAAACAATGTATCTGAAAGAAGAAATAAATATGATGCTGTTGCAACTGTTTTCATAGCACTTTAATGCAGAGGTTTTCAAACACAATGTGAAGCGCTTCATACGCGCTTCATACCTTGACGCGCTTCATACCTTGCGATGCCTCCAGTGCATGCATGTGCAATGAATTAACAACTTCTTTGAACTGCCTAACAGCCTTAAAATATACAATGAGTTCTATGAACAGACATAAACAGTACTGTGGGTCGCCACCTACAGTTTGAGAACCACTGCTTTAATGGGTAGAAATACTTCAAGAGAGCAAGACAGGCAATAAACGGTGTAGCTATATTATAGCCAATGAAATGTTGTTGTCTTCCACTCACGTTGCGTTTAATCAATAATCACAGAGCCCCGTCCACAGTTTTTCAGGGCCGCTCAGAAGTACCTTCCCCTTGAGTAGGTACTCCTTTCGACCCTGAAAATGGCCAAGAAAAAGTCCCCGAAAAAGGCCCAGAGTTCCTAAAAGGTTGGTTCCTGCAGTGGAAAACCGCCCCTCTAAAATGAGCCGCAAGTTCCAGCAGTGGAAAAGTGCCTTATGTGACAGGGATGCAGGGTTTCCTGTGGCTGCAAACCTCTCCTGACTCTGTGTCAACAATGTCCAAATCTGGGTGATTCTCAGCCCTGGTGGTATCTATGGCACCATCATAGCATGAGCAGGCCTGGAGAAACACAGCCGGATAAAAAGGCCATAATTAAATAAAGGGAAAGGTAGTGTGTGTATGAGAGAGAGAGAGAGAGAGAGAGAAGAGAAAACGACAACGCTGATGAGGGACAGTATGTGTGTGTATGTGATGGAGATGTGATTGAGGGTCAGAGTATACCTCGTCTATAGCTTTCGGCAGGCCTCCCTTCCTCATCCAAGGGTGAACGTCAAACAGCTCCCTCTTCTGGTCCTCGGTGAAGCGTGGCTGGTTCTTCTCTAAGAGCCTCAGCTTTTCCCTGTCCTCTCTAAGGACTCGCTGGATATCGCTGAGAGACCCAAACACACGCAAAATACTACAGTAAATACTCATATATGAACACTTGTGTACTACATCTGGGTTTAAAGCTCTTTTTTTAAAGAGTTTTTTAGTGACTTTTAACATTTCTCTTAGAGTACCATCTAGTATAGTGGTTCTCAAAGTAGTCGTGATCTCTGACAGGTTGCAAAATTATTTCAAGATGTTGAAATATTCTTTTCTTTTTTATATTGTTTTATTAACTGTAACAAAAATGTTACAGTTAATAAAAAGTTAAAAGAACGTTTCTTTTTGGGGGTTGAATAGTTTAAGAATTATTTATCTATTGGAGGGAGCACCCAGGATAAATATCAGTAAACATTTCGCAACACATGCAAACACATAAATAGCTTTTTATAGAGCAAGGAATGGGAATGGGCAGTTAAAGTGTACTCTTTATTTAATGTAATAGTAATAATGTAATAGTAATCACTCGCCATGAGCAGAAGATTTCCACATGCTAACCCCTTGACTACAGAGTGATGAGGCTTGTATGCTAGCGTTCTCAGCCCGCATTTTCCCACTCACCGCGAGGGCATCTGGTAGGTCATCATGACCTTGTCGTCTGCGTTGGCCATGTGCAGCAACAGTGGGTCCTGCAGTACAAACTTGATGAATTGGTCGCTTTGCTCTACGTCCATCGGCCTGCTTTCGCTGCCGCTCGGGTGACCTTTGACCTTCTGACTGTTCTGGGAGGAGTCCACGCTTCCAAAGTACGTGCTGCTGTTGGCGCTTCCTGTGGACGCAACAACAGCAGCACGTTATTGCGCTTGTTTTAAAAGTCGGTGATTTATAACATTTATAACATTTCTATGCATGTTTAGCAACCTGTTCCACTACTGGACGTCCCGCTAGCTGAGGCTCTGCTGCCAGATGTTCTGCTCTTAGACGTCCCACTGTTTGACGTTCCGCTGGTGGACGTCCCGCAGCCGTTGAAGCCGGAGCCCATGGACCCCGAGGTGGCTGAGCCAGTGCCTGAGCGGGAGTCTTCGTGGAGAAGAATGTCCAACATGTCACTGGACGAGGAGTTGGTGTCGGTGTTGTCTCCTTCGCCGGGCGAGCTAGCCTGTAGCGGAAAGGTCAGGATAATGTCCATCACACACACCCTTTCTGCTCACCCTGTCCACGGAATATAGGCAGGAGACGTTAGCTTACATTGTAGAGTCCTGTTTTACATGCCATGTGTGCTAGTAGTCGCAGACTCAGAACTACAATTTATGTATTTATAAATATATATTTTAACTTTTCTTGTTTACCCCTTGTGCTTCAGGTTATAGTGTTAATAAAACAATGACTTCTCACTTTTGTGATTTGATGAGAAAAAACAGTTTTGGGCGTCTTCTTAGCATCATGCTGTACAACCCAAGCTCAAGCAACGGCATTGCAAGCAAAAACATTAAAGGGATGGGGGTGGTGAGGGGGGGTGGGGGGTCACCTCAAAATGATTAAAAAGATTACAAAAATAAATTTAAAAAAAGGGCCACAGAACAGTAGCTTTTACTGTTGCAATAGCCATATGGAAGCGAAGAGGAATGGGATTGCAGAGGGGTAGAAGGTTTTTTTGATGATTTGCCTACCTCTTTGTGGCAAGACCTCAGCCTAGAGCACACTTTATCCCAAGACAAATGATCACAGACACAGAGTGAGCCCCCAGGTGGACCAGGGAGACTGAGAGACGGCTAAAGGGTGTAAGGGATAACGACATCATGGGTTAAACCCCTGTGGCCCATACGGCACATAACGGGAAATGTTTCAGCTAAGGACGCTAGACTGTCCCGACTTCACACAATGTACTTGCAGTGCGGTGGGTTATTTACCTGCTGTTCCTTTTCTATGGCCTGGCTGCCGCTCGCTCCCTGCTCCCTTTCTGTGGCGCTATTTCCTTGTCCGCCAGTAGAGGGCGCAGCGCTGTCCTGCCTCTCCACAGACCGCTGACTCTCCTCCAGCTGCAGCAGGTTGAGCTGCAGCGGGGAGCTGCAGCGGGACTGGAACAGGGGAGGAGAAGCCTGGTCCCTGCAACCCCCAGACTGCGGCGTGGAGGAGCGAGAGGGGCCGTCTGCTGGGACCCCGGGGGTGTCTGGGGCCGGGGGGAAAGAGAACGGAGGGGGGCCCCCTTGGGCAATGAAAGGGCTTTGGCTGCTGAACTGTGGTGGGACGGTGAAGGCGGGCTGGCCTGGGAAGGCCGTCTGAATGATGGGCTGAGCGGGGAAGCCACAAGTCTCTGTCTGGTAGTAGGGCAGCTGTGGAGGGGGCGCCGCGCCCATCTGGGGAAACATGTAGTTGGGCAGCACCAGGGCCACAACGGGGGTAACCATGGGGGCGGCGTAGTGGGCAGGGAGGATGGGCGGGGCGCAGGCATGGGCCTGGACACCGGGGTACGCCATGGGGAAGGTGGACAGCGAGGTGTCCGAGGGGGACCAGGAGGTCTGGTTGAGGCCCTGGTTGAGGCCCTGGTAGAGGCGGCGGGGCCGTGGCTGCTGCTGCCTGCGAGGGGAGGCCGTGCTGTCCGAGGACTCGGTATGCTTCGCGCGCTTACATTTAGACTTCTTGATGCGGCCGCCGCGGCGAACAGTGGGCTCCGCACCCCCGACAGCAGGTATGGCTGTTGGGAGAGAGAAAGAGAAGAAGAAATTTGATATTCTCAGAGTTCCCTCATTGATATATATATATATAAATAAATAAATAAATAAATAGAGTGACTGGTACCATCATTGTGTCCTTTCTGGCACTCCAGGTACTGCAAGCAGTCATCTTTGAAGGCAGTCGCTCCCTTTATCTCTCTGAAGCGGTACAGGAAGGATTGTTCTTCCTTCTGAGTGTGGGCTGCCAGAACCTGCTTGGTTAAGCCTAATTTCTTGTAGAACTCCCTCTCCTGGCTAGGAGGTGAAATAGCACTAGGAGGGGGACCAGGGGTCAAGTTGCCCTCCGTTGTCTCCCCGGCTCCAGAAACATCCTCTATAATCTCTGCATGGATGACAGAGGGGAAGACAAGTTAAACCTGTTTTCTATAAGTCTGTTTAGCACCTGAAGGAATACTGAAAAATAACCCTCACATTAAAAGACAGAAATACATTGGCACCTAGTTAGCACCTAACTAATGTAGACTATTGTAATGGATGCCAACTAACATTTACTAGTTGTAGATTAGTATTCTTATTTTGCCTGAAGTGCCCTTCACTTCCAAAAGTGAGGTACCCTCCACCTTCGAGCAGGTCTTCTTATTAATAAATGGGGTTGAATGGGGTGGATATGCACCTTGGTATCTCATAGCTTTGTGTAATAAATATTCCAAGAATGTTCCTAAACAATTCTGACATTTATGGGAATTGAATAAATTCTCGCTCTTATGTTGGAAAATCAGAGTTCAGAGCAGAGAACAGCAACTGGCATAAATACATCAATATCTTCTGTGCAATGTACCATTCGGGGTGTAGAGAACACATACTAATAAGAGAGAGTACACATAATAATAAAATAATTACATCCAAAAGTCTTCCTTACCTTCCAGAACGCTCAGCGTCAAACATGTCTTTTATACAAACATCATAGCAAAGTCTCAAGAAGTTTACATCAGCATGTACAACGCACAGACACAAGCGAAAAAGTACACAACATTTACGCACGTGCACAGAGCGAATTTGTACATACACACACAAAAAAGGATGCCTGACCAACTGTGCTTACCCGACTCAGGCTGGGGTTTCTTGTCTCCTACATGTACAATGGTGCTACTGTAGCTACACTGGCTGTTTATTGACATCACACTCTCTGGCTTATTGGGAACAGGCAGGGGCAGAGAGGTGCCCACTACCACTGTAGCCGTGTCACTGGGCTTTCTTTCTGCATCGTCTAAAGGACGGAGAACGGGACGATCCTTTAACAGGGCTGGCTCTGCCAAAGAGAACAGAAAACCGGAGACATTGACTTTTTTACAGAGTCAGAGAGACAAGAGCCCTGGTATTGGGATAACCTGGTCTGGGACCCTTAAATGGGATGCGTTGGGTGGGAACGTACCTTCAGACACCTGTATGGAGCTGGGACCTTTCCGTCTGTCCTCGTCCGAGTGGGAAGATGTGGTGTTGGAGGACGACTGGCACTTTCGCTTCATCGTTATCGGAATGTTGCAGCTCTCCAAGTATCTAAACACAGCAAGCGTTTTTTTTAGCTCTTGGCCTCCTGAGCCCACTTCAAACCTCTTTTCAAAACAACAGAACTTTTAGTTTAAATGTGTAGCCATTAGAAAATTTTTTAAATGCTTTTTGGACTTCACTTTCCATAAAGCATATCCGAACTGACATACTGAGGAAACATTATCTACCATTCTATCAATATTTGTGAATGGGTCTATCCAGTGTTAATCCATAGGCCACTGACCATGTTATGTCAGTGGCCACGTTGAACAGCTGTGATAATTGATGGTGACAGTGCACAGGTAGTAAAAATCTACATGGCTTGGTGAGAAACTGCATCCAAAACAGGAAACTACCTGAGCAGAATGTAATCTTATCATGTTTGTGTGTGTGTGGAAGGCATAAAATCCCAGTGGCTACAACTCTGTACAGTTAAGGCGGGTCCATATCTGTCTACCTGATAACACTGTCCAAACAGCTGATCTGCTGGTAGGAGTAGACAGTCTGGCCGTTAAAGGCCAGCTCCTCTTGGAAAGAAGCTCGGCTCTCCTCCATAGTGGCCCCGGCCTCCTTCCAGCTGAGAGGGGGGGCCGAGTCTTTAGGTCTCACGACAGCGGGGGTCTTCTGGACGGACTCTACTGGAGAGAGGCCAGGAGTAAGGATGGGTGTCACACACACACTGACGGGGCTCCGTTTCTCTGCCCTCTTCTGTTCACGGCAACTGTCTCGTTGCCGTCACGTGCACATACACAGGACTTACTGGCACTGCCCTTCTTGTTGTCTGGTTTGGTAGAGGAGGCCAGGTACACCTGTTGCTCCTGGCTTTTCTGAAGGTGAATGCCTTTACAGATCTCCTGGAAGGTCCGCTGGGGGGAAGAGAGAGAGAGAGAGAGAGAGGGGGGGGGGAGGGGGGAGAGAGAGAGAGAGAAAGAGAGAGAGAGATTAACCAGTCAGGATTAACCACGAATTTCAAAAAACACCTGACTTTGTTACATTGGTATCAATCATAATGGTTGGTACTGATGCATATCAATTCAAACCCATTTCAGATATATACAACCCTAACCCTTGGTTCAACATAGTTATACTAGCCGGCACAATCACCCCAGCTTTTATTAAGGCTAAACTCGAGGTCAGGGTGGCAGACTGACAACTCAACCACCTCACCGTGGAGGACCCCCTGAGCTACAGTAGGAGAACTCACAGGCTTGGCCTTGCTGCTCTCTCCTTTCTCCTCCGGGCGCGTCTTGTGGCCGTTGCCGGCGCTGATGCTCTCACTAGAGGAGGTCGTGCCCAGCATGTGCTCATTATTGCCCAGGCTGCCGTAGCCACTAGAGCCGCTGTTATGGACCGGCTGGTTGCACACGCACCCAGGGAAGGAAGAGGGTGAAAGTGATTGATTGAGAACATATTGCTGACATCTTCACTTCGCTTTTTCATACTTATTTCCTATGAAAACGATTATATTATAATTATATTATATTATATTATATTATATTATATATATATACAGTATATATATATACACACTGTATTTCTCTGTATTTTTCTTCTCACCTGCAAAAGGAGCTTGTGTATCTGCTCAGTGATATCCTGGATGTCAGTCTCCAGGGTCTTTGTCTCACCAAGGGCCGGGAAAGGGGCTACGAAAACATCCTCGTTTACCGGACCCCTGAAATAATAACAAATAAATGTACACCCCCACGACGGCACAAGACAGCACGAGACACGTGTTTTAACGGTCTACTTTTCAACATACACGATGTAATAATAATAATACTGCGAGAAGGGTGAGACACTCACATGCGCACTTTGTGTCTCCCTATGACAAAGGAGACCTTACGGCTCCAGGGGCTGACGAAGCTGGACCAGCTGGTGTCCAGGATGATGTACTCTCCGTTCCGGGCACAGAAGCGGATGGAGGAGTGGTCAAACGGCTGCCCAGCGTACTGGTGAACTGTGGAGACAACATATTCACATAACCGTTGAAGTTGACATGCTCCTCCTGCAGACAGGCTCTTCTAGATCAGTGGTTCTCAAATGTTTTAAAGCCATGACCCGCCAAGCCCACCATTAACCCATATAAACAAACCACCATCCACACCATTTAAAATGTATGCGTACACATTAATTAAACTAGATAAAAATATTTTTTTGAAGGCCCCTTATCGTAAAACTAAAGTTTTTCCTCAAATAGATACAGTATATATATAGTTTGAGAACCGCTGTTCTAGATGCAAAACTTTTTTTATTATTAGTGGTTTCTTGCTCACTCTTTCTGTGAATTGCCAACATGATTGGTCGGTCGTTGGGGTGTAGGTGTAGCAGAATAGGTGTGCCAATCAGGTCTTGGGGGAGGTAACCTAGAAGTGGGACGGCCCTGATATGCACAAACAACATATAACATGTGACAATATAAACAATATAACGTCACCAAGTTACACAGCTGATTCTATCATCCTTCGCTAATTCAGCAATCCATGTATAAATAGCATGTGATGTATGGAATCTTGTTTAGGATCTATACTTTACCTCTCATCAACGTCCTGGAGCACACAACTTGGAGTGTGTGTAGTGGTGAAGATGCGCTTGTCAGTTGGGATTCTGGGAGCTGTAAATTAGACAAAATAATATTAAGTTAATGTTTTTTTTTTTTATTATTCTGACTTGCAAGTTTGGCTCATGCTAGTTTGCTAGTGTTCTCCCTATTCTCTACAGCTGTGGTTCTTAACTGGTCTAACCTCAGGACCCACATTTGTCTTTGGTCATTAAGTCACAACCCGAAAATAATTACATTTTTGTACCATTATAATTTATTTCACAAAAAAATGTGTGCAGTAAACCAGTGTCTATATGCACTGTTCAAAACACCTATGTACCTTTCAAAATAAAAGCACACCATCAGAAGTTCAGTAAACATATATAAATAAAAGTTAGACTTTTTGATGTTGGTGATTAAATATTAAACAATTATTAATGTTAGTGGTACACTCCTTGATTGTTCAATGGTGCCCCCTAGAACCTACATTATTTGCCCTAGCTTAATGTCCAAAAAAGTGTGGACAGCCCCCTATTTACTCGCTATACGTATATCCTGTGATGGCAGTACTGCATTAACATTAAAACTATATTCCTTGTAAAATTGTAAACATGTAAAATTTCTGGTCAAGTCCTTACCATCATACCCAGAGTGAACTCTCTCAGCCAGCAGGAGGCAGCAGAACTGGTCCTCGGCATGCTCAGTGTCCTGGACCTTCATCAGATAGGGTGTCATGCGGAATGGATAGTACTGCAAGTCTCCCCGACACTCCTTACCTCCACTGAGAGGAAGGGAGAGGAAGGGAGAGGAAGGGAGAGGAAGGGAGAGGAAGGGAGAGGAAGGGAGAGGAAGGGAGAGTC
>JAOEHI010022694.1:0-12890 GCA_025447815.1 Percopsis transmontana | reverse complement strand
GAGAGGAAGGGAGAGGAAGGGAGAGGAAGGGAGAGGAAGGGAGAGGAAGGGAGAGGAAGGGAGAGGAAGGGAGAGTCAGAGAGTCCCAATGGAAATAGGTATGCAAGGCCACAGTATGGTCATTTTGGATAGCGTACTACTACATGTTTTCAGAGTACTATAAGCTCTAATGGACCCTTTTAAAAAACAAGGAAACACAGGTGTAGCTCATTGATTATGGGCCCATCCCAGTCCATTCTGTTCTACCAGTGCCCCAGTATAAACACAGCTAGTAAAGCAACCAATACATTGTCAATGTGGTGCACTGGTTTACCTAAATGAAATGGCCTTATACTTAATGTTATGAGCTACATCGGTGTTTTAACCTACTATGAAACCTCTACTATGAAACCTCTGTGAAAAAGGGTCCATTAATATCAAAATTATATTTAAATTGAAAAATACTTTTCCTACACTTTTTTTAGTTTGAATACATTGTTGTATTTTTCAAAGTTTAAGATCAAAACTTGAACTTTTAAATTGTATTTTTTAAATTACAAAACTATTGGCCCGGATTTAGCTCCATACTGGTTGATGTAAGATTTAAAGCTTATGGACACAAGGGGACACTGTTGAGCTTTTTTCTCCATGTACAGTGTGAGTATGTATGAGTATCAAATAGTAGTTCAGGCAACTATGATGGGCCAAACTAATTTAAAAAGCATTTAGAGCGGAAAGAGTGCATGAATTAAGGCTTGACAATACAATGAGAGCAGATGGCCTGGCACCGTGTTCAGGCCACAACCACACACCTGATACGGCAGAAGAAGGACTTTTCCTGCATGCAGTCTGGCGGGGAGGACTCTGAAAAGAGGAAAGAGTCGTGGGTTAATTCATAAGAGATGAACATGAGCTAGCTAAATGGCAATCCCTATCATCACTGTTCCCATGGGCAGCTAAACTCAATGAATAAATATAATTTAGCAGTACACCGCTGGCTGCCCTCAGACGCAATGAAATTAAACATGGTGGAGAACCCGGAGGGAACTGGAAAAGGCTTTGTTTTCGTGTTCGCTTGCCAAAGTAATTCCAGACCTACATTTGTTGACTCAAACAATTGGCACTAGTCATAAGGACTGCAAGAGGTCAGAATCACTATGAGTTAGGCTGACTTGACTTTAATGTAGTCGAAAATAGTTGCCATGCCTACACTAATGGTACCCTAGTGTAGGGGACGACTTCATAATAACTCTCCTTTTCCTCCTATTTCTGCTATGCATATGCATGGTTATGCTACTTTTCAGACAGCTAACGATGGCCGTCTACCAGCATAGAGGTTCAGGTAGCTGACCTGCTCCGGCGCACATGCTCCAGGAGGGCAGCCGGTAAGGCGTGGTGAAGCTGTAGAACACCCCGACGTCCTGCGGCGTCAGAAATTCCACAAACTTGGCCTTCTTGAACACCTCCCTCTTACAGTTGAGGATGGAGGCGGCCTGGTCGGAGATATAGACTATCCTTCCGCTAATCAGGGACACAGCTACCGCGAAAATGTCCTGTTGCAGAGGCAGAAATTGTTAGAAAATACAAACTGCACATGGATATACAGGATGGAGAGGGATACAGCTAGCATATTGATCATTTCCCACAAAATAAATGTGATTATTTAACAAACCCAATGTAGTTCAGCCCTCTAGGGCGGTGGTTCTTAAACCTTTTTGAGCCATTACCTCCCAGGAAAGGCGTCTGTCACAGGGCATTGTGACCCTGCAACACACTAGCACGTTTTGGTGACTCACGTTGTTTTTAAGGGTGTACTCTGACGTAATGCTGTCAATCTCCTCGATGGTATACGAAGACACGTCCGGAGCGGATGGCTGACTGTCATTGGCCATCAGCAACTGGTAGTACTCCTCATTGGCTGTAACATCAGAGTACGAAACAGTCACTTTATCACATTTTGAGCTATGCTACACAATATGGACGTGATGACAGGCGGATGAGCATAAACTATAAAAGGGAGACATCAGCCACCAAATATAGTGTACAATACTGCAAACAAATAGAGAAATCTGATAAAACCCAAGCAAATAATTAGGATGATAACATTAAGGTCCACTCTGCTAACACAAGCGTGTATTGTATTATAATAATAACACTAATAATTAAAGATAGAAAGAAAGAATATAAATAATAATATAAATTAATAATATAATTATTATATAATAATAATTATTATTATTATTCAAATTAAAATACAATAAATTTAAATAAATACATAAACAGATAAGGTAAATAATGTAAGGTATGCTGATGTAAAGCAAAACAAGTAATGAGTTCTTGGTGATGGAGGTGAATATGGATATGTAATGAGACCGATGTTCTCACCCTCCACCTGCTTGACACAGCGCAGGGCGTATTTCAAGGTGCTGAGGGTGGTGGACTTGTTGGACTTGTTCCTCTTCTCTGAAGGCAGGTGTAGCTTCAGCTCCTTCAACGTTTTTATCAGCTCCTTCTGTGTCTTGGCTTTGGCCGACTCTGCACTACTGCAGGAGGTAGACACACACACGCATAAACATTGTAATATTATATAATATTATGATAAGATGGCTCTCACATATTCTATGTCTTGCGGTTTGGTGGTTTGGCTTGCTCACGTCAGCAGTGGTAATGAACACACTAAATCCGTGTCGGTAACGTAAGCAGCACACAACATTAGACTGAACATAAGGCGTTGTCTGAAGGTAATGTAGTGAAGAATGGTGTATTTGGTGATGATAATCGAGGGAGGTGGGGTGTAATTGGCGATAAAGTGTGGGTCTGGGCACCAACCTGCAACCGCTGGTGGAGGGGTTGTCCTGCTCAGAGCTCAGCAGACTGAAGGCGTTGGAGCTGCTGGGAGGAGACGGGCTGTGGGAGTTCGAACTGGGAGAGAGAGAGAGAGAGAGAGAGAGAGAGAGATCAGAGAGAGGTCAGAAACTGACCAACTTTAGAACGATAAACAAAAACATTGATAACATTGAATTAAAAGTAATAGAAATGACAGGAAAAATACAATCACTCTGAAGGAAGAGAGAAGAGAGAAAGAGAGCTGTTCCAGTAGTAGTTGATTAAAGCTGTTGTTTTGTGTTTGTTTCTCCAAACCTTTGCCATCCTTCTTTCATTAAAACCCATCCTTGTAGTATCCCTGACAGCATTACAGCAGGAATCAAAAAAGATATACTGTAATTCACTATTGGGCCTGGTGTAGCATCTGATTTTTGACTCACTTCATTCGGAAATATTACATAACACACATAAGTAGAATGTCTGCAAATAATATTATGAATAAACATTAGGCAATACAACTGAAAACCCACTAGGCCTTTACAGATCGAAACGCTGGCCAGTGTAAGGGGGGAAAAAATGTAAGTTTTAAGGTCAGAGACTAGGTTGATGGCTGCATTTAGGTTGAGAGAGTCAAAAGATGTCTTTATAGTTAAATGGCACGCAACAGTAAACCGCTTAAAGCTTGAACAAAACGGTTTCACCTTATCAGGGTCCACTCCTATGATGAGACTAGAATGGGCATATGTCTATGTGTATGTGTGTATGTATCTACTGTGTATATCATTGACATTATGGTGCTTTAGTATGTTTACATATAAGGTTACAACAATGTGAGCTTGGTTTTCTTACCTCTTGTTGCTTCCAGAAGATTCCAGGAGGGCAGAGTCTTTGCTGTTGCCATCGGAGCTGCCTGTAGACTCATTGCCATGGCTGTCATTGCCGTGACTGTCGTTCGTGTGACTTTCGTTGCTGTGCGATTCGGTTCCGCTGCCACTGGACCCGCTGCTCTTCATCTCCATGTCTTCCTCGGGCAGCGAGCGAGAGCGTGCACTCTTACGGTGACCGTGAGGGGAGGCCAGAGGTTCTTGGCTGCTGCTGTCACTGCTTGCGGAGTGGAGGCCTAAGTCAGACCCCCCTTGGCTGTAGCCGCCCAGCCGATGGAGCTGTGCCATGGAGCTGCATCCTGACGCCCCTATGGGCATAGAGCGGCATGAGGGGGACAACACGCTGCTTCCTGAGGCCCCATCCTGGTCTTCCAGCCCTGGAAAATGATAGGGCTTGATGCCTGAATCCTCGGACATGAAGAGGCGGTGACGGTTATTTGGAGGTGAGTTGAGAGAAAGATGTAGGAAGACAATCACCCCATTCCTTACAAGGCTGGCACCAGTTTAACAAGGTGATAGCTCTGTTGAGAAATTAACATCTGTCAGTAATGACAGCAGTGTGGGTTTAACAGCTATAGAAAATATAACTGAACTATAATAGGAATTATATAAAGCGATAAATATGCTAACTAACAGGCTGGCTGCCTCCCATTTGTAAGATAAATCACACACACAAATACAGACAAACACAGTTCAAAAAGTCTTTCATCAAAGGAGTTCTCCTGGCACTGCATCAGTGCTTATCAGAGGATAATCCCTGTGGGCCAGACAGCGTGGCCTTTAAGCACAGTGGGTCTGCCCCAAGGCACTATTTTAATACCTGCTGAACTACTCCTGGTAATTGTCCCCATCTGATTGGATGCTGGCATGCATTCCGCTCTGCCCTGCAATAGAAAGTGTCTATTTTCCGTTCTGAGCTTCATTGCCCTCCTCAGAATTGACCTTAGCAATGTATGTCTGTACGTGCGTAACTAATGTCTGCTCCTGTTAGCTTTCAATGTCAAGCCCAATGAAGCAAGCTATGACTTCCCCACAGCAGTAACATACAGTAGCCTGCGTGTTGGTCTACCATCTCATGATATGGTGAAAACAGTGGGCTTGAGAGTGTGCGTATATACTGTATGCATTTTTGCTTAGAGACACCATAACAGTCAATACCAGTCAATGTAGCTGGAGAAGTGGGAAAACACCTTGAACTCACAGAGGAGTTTAAATCCTTGATGGCGAAGTAACCAACAGAGGCCAAAGTCCCTAATCACAAAACTGAAGAGTCATCAATTTTAAAACATGAATGAAAAATGTACTGCATGCACTGTAAATGTAGTAGGCTACTCTCACAGAGCTCAGTTTAAAAATGAAAAGTCCTTGGGAGGACACTGGACACACTCTTATTGGGAATCAATGTACCAGGTCATTAGAAGAGAGGTATCACACACGCTCACTCAGAAAGCATGATTAAAATGTATTTGTACTTAAATACAAAGGAACAAAATAAGAGAAAACCATGCCAACCAACTTATACCTTAAATTCACTTAAATTCAAAAGGTAAAAGAAGACATAGTTTAAAGTACAGTGTAAGGCACATGGAAAGGTCTCTATAAATAATACATGGAGACACAGATCTCCCCTACTTCCCAGGACAGAACAGGCAACATGGTATATGTGGAAGGGTACCCAAACTGTAGTCCCACACAGTGACAATGATCTAGAACCCCTGCTCCTTGGAGCAGCACTAGCATCAGTGTATGTGGTATTAACCCTGCACTATTGAATGATATAAAATAGGCCTACGTGTATTTAGATCATAGTTGGGATGTAGTGTAGACTAGGTTACATCTTAAATCTGAATAATAATATATCCCCACCTGCATATATTAGATGGCTACATCTGAATATTTATATATTCCCACCTGGTTATTTCATTTAATGAATAACCACATTAGTGGTCATCTGTTCTCTGCAGAGCAAAGGGGAATGACCGGGAATGCACAGGTCTGCTGCAAAAAGTAAAAGCTACCCACTGGCCCACTGCCAGTGCAGGTAGTAAGAGGGACTCTAAATTGATACAGGTGGTTCCGTGTAATTCACACTGGATTACACCAGACATAACTGGAGCTGATAACCCTAAAGGCCATTAAACCAATACCAAGCAACATTGTCCCAGTAGCTTTAATTTCACTGCATTTAAGTTGTATAGCAGCACTTTAGGAAGATGGAGTATAAATGTTTTACTTTTAACTGACAATGCACAGATGTTTTTCTTTCACAATTTCAGGTTTATTTTAGTATTTTTTTTAGTAAAAAACTGACTTGCAGCCAAGACTACTGGAATGATTAAGTACTTTTCGTGGCTTAACTTCTCATCATATCCTCTTTTAAAAACATTCTCTTCAGAATGTCACATGACTACAGCGATTCTAATGAGTATTCCTAATGCTATTTCATTTAAAAATGCAGACATTGCCATTTCAATTATAACATCATGCTGCAACCGATACATTTGTAGTACACTTGAGATAACAGGGCTATTAAAAGCTGTCTGAAGTGTGTCCAACCAACAGCAGGATGCAGGGTGCATGGCTGGATGGGACGCTAACTTAATTTAGACTGATAAAATACCATTCTGTAGCTTTACAAATAAAATCATTGGGTCGTTTCCGGGCCATTACAGAAAGAAACAACGCCTTTTAAAAACACTTTTTCACTTGCCTTTCCCACGTAAGCACGTAATGAGTTGGCCTGTAAAGGTTAAATAAAATCGCATTGGCCATAAGATGAAAAGAACTTCTCAACATTCATTCTGAGCTTCACATTGCTTCATTATTACTATTCCATGTAATGTAATAGTACATGTAATTACATTAATGCAGAAGGCCAGGCCTATATGGTAAACAAGACCTCTGCCTGAAGAGGACTCACTCTGGTCCCTAATAACATATCACATATAGGTCATCCTAAGCCGTTACACAACCTTGAGCTGGTTTTTGCCATTTCATAACTGGGTGTCGAATCATCAGGTCAGGGTACATCACTGGGCGCATTAATGCGATTATGCTGTACAGCCACAGTCTTGTATAAGCAAGCTCAATTTCCATTAGGATAATAATTTCAGGGTGGGTGAATTCAGAGTCTGAGTGGGAAACTAAAAGTGACTAATAATGTGTGTCGTTTGATAATTACTGCAAAACAGTGGCAAGCCTTGGATCTATGTGAAAAATAAAAAACATAGTTACAATTGTGACCTAGAAAAACTGCATTATAGAATAACCAGTTATAAAATTGTGTTTGTGTTCCAACCCAGGCCTAATACACAATCATCTGTTGATGATATACAATATCAGTGATTAATTAATGTGGAACCAATGAAAAGATAGGGAATGAATGTGTGTTCACTGGATCGGCTGTGCACAGACAGCAAAAACCTCACCCTGCAGCCAATATCGACCTCTCTACCTAGCCTGAATATATCTTAAGCAGCCATTGTGGAACATCAGCTATCTAGAAGCTGCACCCCTCTCCCTGATTTCCGGCTAGAGATAACTTAACAGGGCCCAATCCATCTTTGCTAATGTCAAAATATTAGGAGACACAGCTCAGGTATCGTGTGCTGGCCAGGGGAAGTGACGCACTGGAGGAAGAGCCTAAGATGTATGTACGTCCCTCTCTCCTGGAGCCATGGAATTCCACTACAGTGACATCAGAAGAACAGTTGGAAGCGTTCCATTGGATGACAAATAGGAACCATGATGTGTCAGCGACCGCAGAGTTTGTTATATCATGGGGAGGACTGGCCAAATCCCTACAAAAGGTCCCATGTCGAGCAGCAACATCTTCAATTCTAGATGATTTTTTTGTTTGTTTTTTACAATGTTATGGAACTACATCATTCCTAGTCAGGAAGAAGTTTTGAAGTCTATCATTAAAAAACTGAAATGCTGAAAGTACTCACAAGAGACCCTAAAAGTATCTTCCAACACCTCCTCCCACATTGTGTTCTGTTAAGGGAGAGTTGCGCACCATTTCTGCTGTATTAAAACAGTAACAAAGGATGCAGATTGCCTCTAGGCACTTTTCTGACGTCTGTACGTCATTCTTCCATTGTACCTAGATTCCTCTCCTTTTACACAACCCACTGGAATGACTCATAGGATTATACAGGTCCAACTCTGATAGAAACTGCAGCATCTGCTCTCATGATTAACCTGCATGTTAATAACAAAGAGGCAATAAAGGCTGCCTGGATTATAATAACTAGATCAAAGTAGAGCAGGACTGGGACGGTCACATTGAACAAACTCACTAATATTAGCCGAAGCAAAGGCTTTTCTTGATGTTTTGAAGTTGCTGGCCCACAGTCCTACCTCTAATCTTGAAAGTGAATGTGTTGGCCTATTGCTTTTAGGCATTACTAGGGAAACCACTTACAAAAAAGAATTCCACCAATGGAAGAAATGCTGAAGCATAACAGCTCGTCTCCTTTTCACGTGTGAAGTCATAAGAAGCCAGAAGTTATAAGGGCATAATCATTTTTGATTGCATTTATCTACACAGTTTTGCCATTTAAGCTCTATAAATCTGAGATACCATAATACAACTCATTGATAAATTAAAACTAAACTACAGATGAGAAGCTGGTGTTGTAAGGTATTAAGGTTAATTAAAATGCCATGTTATTGACACCACAAAATCTTACTCCAACACGTGAGTCCCACAATCGAGCATTTTTAATGTGAAACCAAAGTTTTGCAAACTTCTAACATAAATACAGCAGAAATAACTACATAATAATATATTACAGTGTGTAATGGGCAGGGCTTGCCCCACTGTAGTCTACTGACCGGGTTTGACCCACACACTGACACAGTTATGCAACGTATGTAACAGTGATATTTTAAGTAACAATTCATTGCAAATATTAATTAATGCATTAATAACAAGTATATCGATTCGCTTGAACCATTTATATAATTATTATATGCACGTCATCCAACACGTAACCAATGCAAGCACTTCCACTTACCTCTCAGAGGCACATCTACCAATATCTCGTAATGTAAAAGCAAGCTGGAGTCGTTTGTTATCTCAATTCCGTTTAGAATAGCAATATTACTGATACACTCACGTAATCAATTTGACACACTGATCTGCCTGCTCAAGTTCCTCACTGAATCTGCCCTGAATCCTGTCAGTGCTCGCTACGACCTCAATTTAGACTCCACCCCCAGTTACATCTCACTGTACGCTAATTGGCTCGTCCAAGCGTCGTCCCCGTGGAGGGTTTGCAGAAAGAGCCGTTCTGCGCGGCGAGTGGCTGAGTTGGCTGTCACTCTTTTTATATAAGGATGTCGTCCCCTTCACGTGGAAACCCACGGCTGCAGTCAGCGTGTGAGCGGCGCGAGCCACTAGCAGGCAGCTGAAATTGAATGAAGCGGTGCCGGTGGTTGGCTTGCGGCGGGTGACAACAACCGACTGTTATCTAAACGGTTATGAAAGTATGTGTGCAGGCAATGTGTGCGAATGTGCACTCATTCACATATATCTGAACATTGTTGACTCGGACTCCTGTCACCACACAATTGTTTTTCGAACTATATTTTTGCACAACTTGTTTTCAATTAGTAATAACAATAGTAAAGGTAAACAATTGGACTGCTGTGTCTGTACGCAGAGCATATCGAGGGAGGTGTGTTTAGCTCGAAGTTGCACACCTGCTGACAGCATTATTACATTTGAGCTTTGACACAACTGAGTATATGCATGCAATGTAGGCTATACTATGCAGCTTGTGCGAAGCAAACAAGCTTCTAGATTCATCCCACCATATTAAAAATCATGACACAAAAGCTGCGATAGATTCTACTAAAATATCAACAAATTGGCAAATACATTGCATTTTTCAAACACTACAGATCACTCTGTCCCTCTGTAGCTTGCTCAAATAGGTTGGATGTAGTTCGACGTAAATACATTTGACACAATGATTCAATGTGTGGACTAATACACAATTGTGTGTGTAAAGGCATAATAATAATAATAATAATAATAATAATAATAATACAGACATTGAATGTAATATACATTGTAATTTGATTGAGACAATAACCACAGTGTTTACTGAGAGAGACACACAGATGGCTCAGAGTCTGGAGTGTGATCTGTACGTGCACAGAAAATCTCATTTTCATAAAAACAAAAACAGTACACCAGATTGTGGAAGCCACTAGCCAGTCTTGACTGGTTTTGCTGGTCTCTCTTTAAATCAGACCCAGCCAATGAAAAAAGCTGAAGCAGTTGGCCCAAAACACGTTTCACTGCTTGGCAGAATTGCAACGTCAAAGTTGCCAATTATAAAAATAAGCATTTGCATTAATTGCACCATGGGGCCTTTGATGTAATATTCCTAATATTAACAATATATCCATAATAATGTTTCTATCAATTTAACCCACTAACAGCCATAACATAAACTCTAGCTCCTGGGGATTTGTGAAAGTGGAAGCTGTTTTATACGTGTTTAATGATGCAGAACAACTCAACTGTCATTGAACAGAGGTCAGGCATGTGCTTAAAATGCGTGCTTCAAAAAAGAAAAATAAATTGGTTCTCAGTGATCAGTTGTCTGAAATGTAGGGCAACGTGATGGTGAGGCGCATGTGTCTTCCCTTTTTGTTGTGGGAGAGTGGAAGTGTGAGAATGACGCAAATCGTCCCGAGGCAGTATCACATGCATCTCTCATAATAAGGACCTCCCAGGTAGGAGTGGGTGGAGAGGATTGCTGGTGGGACGTCAAACCTGCTGAAACCATTCAACGGACTAAATGGCCCCACAGGGGCTTTTCTGACATCAACATCAAAATATCCTTTTAGCAGCTAAGAGAAATAGTCATTTCCCAAAGACACAGGTTCAGTTCCCTGATGACAGCAAGCATCCATCCATATTTAGTGTCCTTGAGCAAAACAACGTCTCCTTCATGGTATCAATACTTATCCAAACTTTATTCCAAATTTAGGCTAAAAGCTTCTTATGCCGATAACAATACTCAATAATGATGTACATGTATGGGTAGCTGAGAAAGTGACGCCTCCTTCAGTTCTGCCTGCTTTGGCAAGAACCGAGTGCTATTTCCAGAACTCTAGCCTGCATCACTTTTAAAGTGCCGCCTCTTGTCAGACACGAGCAACTCCATGAGATTCTGGGAGAGAATTTTGCCAGCAGGTTTTAATTTAAAAAAAAATCCTAATTTTGGAAGAAATAATTTTTTCCAGTCTCTCTAACTGCATATGTGCTATACTACTTATATTGTAGATTAGATACAATTATATAAATTATAGTTTAGATATAGTACCAGTCAGTGACTAGCATTTCCTTTTAATTGAGAGTAATGCTTACAGTAATGCTTATATTATTATAATTGAATTGCATAGCATACATTATGCTGATGATTAATGCTGATAGCAGTAGAGACACGAATTAGGAATAACATAACCAAACGTAAACCATTACATTAAAGTTTTGAATAAAGGCTATATCTTGTCATCAAGTAGTAATCATCCTTTTCCATTTTTAGGGCATACACCGTCCATATTAGTGTAGCTATAAAAAAACAGATTACTTTCAGTTCCAGTGAAACATAACCAACTTCTGGATGATAAATGCTAGTGACTTGGTCATAGAGGACACTTTGTGTGTGTTGCCATCTTGAGGCAATGTAGTAGAGTGCATGCCCGGGGAGGAAAGAATGAAGCCATGCGGATGGGAGAAGAGATGAAGAGATGAAGCCAGAAAGGAAGTCATAGAAATAGCTGCCCACATACATCATTTCCAGCTACAGTAATCCACAACTTTTAAAGCCAAGGAACCTGTGTGTATGGGATGTACATGTGCAATATACTGTACATGTATATTTAATGGTAAAATTATACCATAGTAAGTAAAGTAGTACTATTTTGTGCTTCCTCCAATTTTATTGTTATGATCGTTTCCAGACTTTTTGTAAACTCTGTTTTTCATAATAATATATAAATGATATATGCTATGGCCTAAATCTCACTGGATACTGATTTATTTGATGACAGTGTAAGTTATGAGAACAGGTCAAAATAGTGTTTTATCATTCCTCTTCTCATGTAAGACAGTAAATCTCCAACACCGTACATTTTACACTGTGTGGGGAAAAAAAGGAAGCCACCATTTACAGTGGACAAGCGAATACACATTTTCACAAACTGGTGGCGGGGCACAGATCAGCAGAAATTGTATTGTGACCTGGATACACTACCATTACATCGGGCCTGGTACATTGAATTGTTACATCTGGTTCTTGTAGCACATAAATTACAGGATATATGTCTAGATGTCTGTGGGTGGTCTGTGACCGCTTTTCTATTATCATGAAAAGCGGAAGCTTCAGTAATATTACTCATTCGTCTATCCAGTACAGTCTCACACTAGTAATTACAGCTCCTCCACAACTGTAAATCATTAATCACTGCGAATGCCTTTATTCAACCCCCCTGAGATGGTTAATTATGTTCATGCTTGCTGATAAACAATCATGTCATTTGAAATGAACATTAACTAGAGCAGGACTAGATTTATGTTTTAAGTCACAAAGGCCGATAGTCTTATGGCTTTTATTGGTAGTTTAGATGTTCTAGTACAAAGATCAATGTTTTACAGCTAACAAGAACGTTAGAAAAGACCACAGTATGCATTTTACTAAATAAATGTCACAAAAATACAATTTCCTCTTTTGTCATTTATGGCAAGCATCCTGACAGAAAACCATCAAGATATAGCCAGAGGCGGAAGTGATTAAAGTACTTTTATCTTTCAGCTGTCAACATATGGAGCGGGGGGGCTGTGAGGTAGAGGTAGCTCTAGCTCTACACAGCTACAGCCACCCAGTTCACCACTTATGATATGAGGATATAGTAGACATCTAATATGACAAACAGATACTAGATACTTTGATAGATTGTTCCATGAGCTGTCCATATCTAGTATTTGGCGGCTCGTTCTCTAAACACACCTCCACCCACGAGCACTTCCGTCAGTGGCGCGTAGGCGGGTGCGATCACTCCTACAGAGTCAGTATGCCTTCGCAAATGCATGACGCAGATTGGCTTTGCCCAGTGCTGATGGAAGTATCGTCTAGGCATTGCCTGCTGGAAGCCCTGGATGACAAAGAGCAGTTGCTA
>JAOEHI010022674.1:0-60217 GCA_025447815.1 Percopsis transmontana | reverse complement strand
TCACCGAACCCACCGAAGGGGGGCGTGTCATCACGAATCATATGAGTCGGGTGTGTCTTATCCTCCACCGAACCCCTGGGGTTCGATCGAACCCAGATTAAGAACCACTGTTTTAGACAATACAAATGTGGCAAGACAGATCTATGTATTAGGCCTATGTAGGTGCTTATAGATAGGCAAAGCATGTTGGGGATCGAACACAAGACCTTTCGGATGGGAGTTGAAGACCATAACCTGTTCGTCTCTCTGCTATATTGCCAGAAATGACTGTCATAAACAGTGATAAAAGAAGTGTATTGCCTTGGTTACTGTTGGATAATTTGTTGAACTAATAAGCACCCCATCCCCTCTTAGCCATAATTTAGATCTTGGATCAATTTAAACAAGAGGGTTAAGTCATAGAACATATGTCCCTTGTAAAGCTAGCGTGATGTAAACAGAATAAACACTTTATTTTCTGCTAATCCATTTTAAGCATTAGTACACATGTTTGAGACGATCTAGCCAAGTCTCCAGAATAGACTTCAGTCTGAGTGAAGAGGCCTTAAGTGATGTCTCATTAACCTCAGTGCCTGGAGCTGCATTCAATTACAGGATTGAGTGTGGAAGAAAAAGACTGGTGTCACTAATTATCACTGGTGCTAGTGAAAGCCAATTTACACATTAAAAACAAAACATATGTATATTCAGTACTATTGTGTGTACACTAATCACTGTAGTACATACAAACCCACAACCTTTGGGTAACTTATAGTCAGTTACCCTAACCAGGTTATCCTGCCCACTCTGTCAATGAACTGAATTAAAACTACAGTCTATGAATTTTCATAAACAGCTATGGGCTGTAGGGACAAATGGGGGGCTTATATTCTATTCTATACTTAGTTCTGCCTATTTTCTCTGGATATATTATACCAACGCATCATCATAACTGCAAATGCAAAGGCTTTCATGAATGGGGTGATAGCTGATTAATTCTTGTATTACCTCAATAAGTGATAAATAAAAGCAAAACAGACATGCATTCACATTAAAAAAGAGTCAATGTGTGGCAGGTCAGGCGGTTTAGCTCTGTCTGTGTGGGTGTCACGATGCGAGGGTGACAAGAGCAAACGAGACGCGGCAACGAAGTAGCGATCAATGCACACAGCGTATATTTATTGTTCACACTTACAGCGAAGTGGCTCAACAACAGGTAATTCCAACAACAGGTCGTAGTAACGTGCATAACAACTCCTCATCACGTCCTCTCCAGCTTTATAGGCTGGGAGAGGACGGTGATGAGGAGATGCGGGACAGGTGTGCGTAATTAGGGTGCGTTGGGTTAATGTGGGACGGACTGTTGTTACAGTGGGACGGACTGTGGGGAGGTTTGGTTCACGGGACTAGGGGATGGGGAACAGGTGTGGGTAATAACGATGATTACCTGTTTCCCCAGTGAAAGGAGCGCGGGTGATGTTCGCGGGCGAACGACTCGAGGGAAGAAGCGGCTGACCGCACGATCCACGGGCACCACGTCCTGCTTTATTGGACTGTATGGAAACCGCTACAAGGCGGTGCGATGACCTGTGTTTTATGTTTGTAGAAACCCAAACCAGGGTTATAGCCTCTGTATATTTTCTGTTCCCTGAGCTGCCTTCTCCACCTATGAATAAACGCGTGCACGACACGTTAAGCCTAAACACTGTCTGTGAGTGTGTGTGTTCGTGGCTGCTGTCCGGTACAAAATGCTATTCACTTCACCTCAAATGTATACGAGCAAACCCATAATATTCAGGTGACCATGAATATAATGCAGTGTTCTGGCTAATAGTCTCAAAAACAAAAATGCCCATTCTCTGCACATAAATTGCTCGGCATTGGTTTTTATTTGTGTATGTGTATGTGTATGTGTGAGATACTGAATCTAAAGTAGACGGCTACAGTCTACGGTAAACTACCTTAACAAAGCCTTGACTTGGATCTCTCTTGGCTCCAACTGGTGGATTGACCTTCTCTCCCCACCTTAGACAGCAGAGTCAATGTGCGTCTTCCAGTGGGAATTCAACACTCCACAAGAAACTCCTCACGTCTCCCTTTCCCCTGACTTTCTTTCTGCCTTTCTTCTTTCCCTGGGACCCATCTGGTCTCTGTCTTAAAAAGAAGTTAACTTCCTATGTAAAACATCTACCATGAACATAGTAAGGGCGTATGGATATTTGTTTTGTTGTTGTTATTTATTCTGAGGAATTAAAGTTTCTCGTCCTTTTCCCCTTGCTGGCAAAGAGCACAGGTGAGATGACTAAAGACAGGAATGGAAAGAGGACAACATGGAAAGTAAAGCCTGAATTCTGTTGTTGCAAACCCTGACATAGATGCCAGCAAGAGAGATTATGGGCAACCTGGCTCCTTAAACTCTTTGGCAACACACTGGAGTTTTAAAGGTTCCATATTTTCACCCCTTTTTAAGCAATTGGAACAATTCCATACAGTATGCTCTTTAAGAAATTATGGAAGTTTATAGCAAAACAATCAATATTAATCCATTATTTGTAGCATGTTTGTCTTTGGGCAGTGTTACTGCTTCTCTGATTGGCTGCTGTATTAGAACCTTGTGTGCTGACCCCTCAGTGGTGTTGTTTGTACTATTTCATGCCTTTTAAATCAGTGACCTATGGCAATGGGGTGAGTTTCATATTTAACAATTCACCACCTATTAGATACGGTGGCCAATGAGTGTTTGCGTGTGGAAGGGCAAGGAAAAAACAGATTTGCAAAACTGTGGAAAAACTGCCATCCCTACTTCCATAGACAACTGAGATGTGTGTGGGGAGGGGTATGGTGAATCCATACATGTGTCCTTGTGTCCCCTGTGATTTTGTGTTGCTGTCATCTGCACATGTCCTGCTCTGATAAATGCCGTGTCTGGGCACAGTGGAGAGTGAGAGCCCACGATTGCTGCCAACAGCCATGGTGTTGTTTCAGCAAGACTGGACCATTTGACCATGACATATTATCATATATCAGAACATGGCCAATTAAGCACAATACTCTCATATGGAGAGCATGATAGAAACACCAGGATTATGGGTTAGCTGTCCTCTGCAGTGAGAAGTTTAGTAGGAGCTAAATTGAGAATGGGCTTTGAATACTAAATTATACAAAATATGTATATACACTGTATATATATATATATATATATATATACACACACAGTATATATATAAAACATTTTCTACAAAACCACAAATTAGTTACAGGAGACATTAATAATGAGATGCTATTGAAGCCACAATGATGTATCTGCAAAATATTCTCAACCTTTTATTTTTTTAAAGGTTCATCCATTAGCAAACATAAAACTGAAATGGCTTTCTTTGCCTATCCAAATGCACTTTGGCATTGTTGGTTCCCATGACAACAAATGGAGAGTTATGCAACGTTCATCAGATCTTTAACAATGTAGTCTAGAAACACACAAACACACACACACACACACACAACCACAAAGATGGTGGGTGGCCGCCTTCTCATTGGAAAAAAGACTGAATACTGAATACTGTAGAACAACAACATCCTTCATCAGCCTCCATCTACCAAGTGTCTCAAAATCCCCCAGACAGGCTGTCTGCTTGACAGGGGCATGGGAGGACACTTAGTGCTTTGCATCTTTGGAGAGGTGGTAATTAACGCACCTGCTGATTAAGAGGTGAATTTAATAGAGTCAAGTATTTACAAAAGATTATTGCATTACTTGGCTATGATGCATTTGAAACAGTATCCAAATATGTCCACATTGAAATACCTACAGTATACTGTATGATAACCAGGCTCTTATTATTGCTAATCTTTTTCACAATACTCCTGATCTGTTCAATGACATTGCTTCACTTCTCTCAACTGGAACATAGTCTGGCCCAGTTTGGACAGTTGGGAACCTCACACACCCAGCTAATCCAGTTAGCAAGAAAACAACACAAATAACAATGTAACTGACGTTTTTCTTTTCTTCCAAATACTTTCTTTACTATTGAATCATAAAAAAATATGTTGAAATGTTGTTACTGACTGCTGAACACATTTCCTCTGTCCAAACAGTTCAACAAATTCAGTAATGCAAGATAAAGTTGTTAAGATGTAAATACATTTTGGTCAGATATGGAGAAAATGACTGCATTGGACGTCATGCATTAATTCATCATAACTGGCACTGTATGCTTTTTTTAGACTTTCAGAGGTCACTTGTCAGAGACGGGAGGTGTGAGCATTGTTCAGTTCAGAGGTTAGGAGGCAAAATAATAACTTCAACACTAATTATAGGAAGGGAATATGAAGCATGATGGATAGCTGAATAGAAGGACAAACAGAGATGGACAGAAGAATGGGCAGACAGTTTTATTAAAAAATATAGAGCTAGCCAACCAAATTTCCAGGGTGAAACTGAAACTGACAGAGGCAGTAAACACATGAGTGTTTACTGCCTCTCCTTTTCTTAAACATGGGCATTATTGGCCAATCAATACATCATCCTCTCCTTTCCTTTAGTCTGAATGCTGGCCCTAGAATAGCAATAAAAAAAGGTAAGGCAGGAGAGATCCAATAACAAGTGGGTCAAAGGGGTCTGTTTGAATTAATGTACGTGTCAATAGCTCCAGTCACTGCCTGACTCACAAAACACACAAACTACTTATACTGGACTGGACTGTCCCAAAGCACCAGGACACTTAAAAGTTCCAGACAGTACATAAGAATCCATATTTAAAGATATTTGACACCATTAGTATCTGGGAGAAATACTCTTTCCAGCAGTGGTCTCAAAGTATCTAGAGGCCATGTGTCTTATCTTTTGTAAGGCTGGCCATTTTATCTATAGATATACTGAGGGATACTGAGAGAATACTGAGCGAGTCACTTGTTCTGATAGATTGCTTTATTAATGACGTGATGTGATATACGCTGAACCATCTACTGTCGACAAATAGTAGGTCGTTTTGAATAGAAGAGTGTTCGTACAACCCCCACCCCTTGACCCAACACACACGCAATATAATCTAGGTTGTGGGGCCAAACTGTGGGATTTACCATTTACACTGCATACATGTCTACACTGCATACAAGCAGTCTAAAACAGGGGGGTCAAACACGCTGCCCTCAGGGGTCAAGTACACCCTGCCTCAGCACACAGTGCAAAAATGTTCTGCAGAGGAAAGGGGGAGATATGCAGCCTGAACTTTTCATTGGACATAGTTTAGGCTCTTCACCTGCATGAAAACACTTGATCTCTAAACTGTAATAGGCTATTGGACATACTGTACACACATACATAAGAAAAGAGAGAAGTCCCAGTCCGGTGCTTATTATATACCTGTGAAAGGTGCGGCTCACGTGAGCATGATTTAGGAAACGTGTCCCGTACACCAAGCTCTGGCCTGGCCAACTACGTGTAGCTTACTCACCACTGGAGCAGTCCAGCCCTCCCCAGCCAGGCTCACACTGGCATGTATCAGGAGACACGCAGCGTCCGTGGGCACACTCTTCTCTACACAGCGCTGGGGAGAGGAGGGGAGCACAACATCAACATGACTATGATGACCAAAATCCAGCTTGACCTCCAATTCAACTTTGCTGTACCTTACACAATTACTGGGTCATCACGTAGAGTGGATTAATCTAACAAAAACAAATTCAAGGTACGAGAGGGTGATTTGATGATTTATTGGCCTGTTTCCTAGGTAACGACAGGAATAAATACTACAGTACCCAATCTTCATGACTAGCCCAGTGCAATCAATATGAGTGCTGCTTTCTGCTAATTATGTTGCAGATATGTCGCCAAGAGAAATACATGGTCAAAACTAGAACAGATGCTACACCCACACGCACAACAGGCCATAGTTATTAGTGGTTATTAATAGTTAACATACTGTAAATACTGTTTTATACCCTGGCCTATCTGTAAGCATCCTTGAGCAAGATGCCTAACCCCTATCTGCTCCATGTAATAGCAGCATGTATTTGCAAGTCGCTTTGGATAAAAGCGTCTGCTAAATGACCTAATTGTAATTGTAATTGAAATACCTTATCAACTTGAAGTTATTGAATGAACAAGTAAAATTCCCCTTGGAGATGAATACATTATTATCTTATTTTATTTTATCTATATAATCTTAGATAAATGACAGGCCCCTTCTGAACAGACCTACCCAAAATATAAAACATTCAAGTGATAGCTTGCATGTAGAAAAATGCTTACTTGACTCCTCAACAGTCTCATAATTGACAAACACCAGTCTTATCCAGTGGGAATCTGTGCCTTTGACAAAACATCTAAGTTTGCAACACATGAGCTAATCCCAGACCGCATTAGGGGCGAATATTATGAATGGCATTCATTTTTCTCATGGGGAAAATCTGTTAGACCCAGAGGTCTATTCGGGCAGGGGCACCTCCGAAAATGACTTACCACTTTGTAGATCTATTCAGGAATAACAAAGTCAAAGCAGGTTGAATTACATTCACTAGACACATGGCCAGCTGAGCACTTGAATCAACGTGAAACAATTCAGTGTGTTATAGCACTGTGAAGACCTTGACATATTCAGAGGAAAGAGAGACATTTAAACTAGGAGTATTTGTTACTCCCTTGTATGTTTAGAGGGGAAACGGTGATGGGAGGAAGATTACAAAATAAAAGTTCAACTAGAACTCGAGTAGAATTAGAAATGCTCTAGGAAAGTTCACACAGATCATTTGAATGTGGCTTTCTGGGGGTTGACAGCTAAATGCAACAATAACACATATATAATTCTAACAACAAGACATACAGTATTGTTGCTAGTCTGCTCTATAGATATTCACCAAGCACTGGTGTTTAGTCATGATAGGGGCTGTAAGCGAGCCCCCTGATAGCGTGCAATGCATATTATCTGAGCTGTACATCCAGCAGATAAGGTAACACTGACAACTTCATTTTTCCCTTTAAGCTTTTCCATTACTGTAATATTTCATTATGACATGACCTTACAGTTAAGGGCTGTCATACACTATCTGAAGGGCTGAAAATAAATGAGTCTATCATGGGATAATAAATGATGCTGTGTTTTCAGAGAGCTTCCGTGTCTCCCTATGTCATTAGCTTGTGCAGAGATTAGCATAAGAGGAGATGGGACAAAGGTGGCCTTGAGAGAATGCTGTTATGATAGAGGAAGGGCAATAGAGGAGTATGTGTTCATGCAGAAACACAGGCAGAGACACTATTAGAGAGGTAACTTGAGGGGAGTGAGCAACGTGTGTTTCAGATCCTATACTGATATTAAAGCAGCTGTAGGTACAGTAGGATTTGAGAGTTGCAACGAGAGTTTGCTCAAAAATAAGGAAAGAGAGTAAGATTTTGAAATTCAACAACCCAAAAACTCACCCCCTCTTTCTCTGCTCCCTCCCTCTAGAGCCCGTTGGTCTGCCATTGCGAAGCGCCATTGACAAACCTGTTGTAGCTGTGTGCACGCATTCATGTGACAGGCAAGGTAGATTCTCTGGACCAATCAGGGCCTCTTTTCACTGATTGGGAATCAGAATTCTTTCGGGCGCTGTCAAAAGTCTAAATCCACTTATTTAGAGACAGGGGATATCAACCAGAGCAGATATACTCACAAAGCATTTCACTCGCTCATAGCTGACGGATGTCTATCGGCATTTCTTTAATGTCTTAATCTATTACATCTACAGTATGTACAAGTAGGTCTGTGTTTCTAATGTCATCCTTCACTGTATAGATTAACATCCTAATATAGATCTAAACCAAACCTCACAGTAAGATTTTATGTTAACTGGTGCTTAATCCTTTTATCCTTTGACTTTACACCAAAACAGCTACATGGAGGATTACATTGTCAGCCTCACCTAACAAGGTTTATAGATATCAAATTAGGAGGGTGGCTTTGGTCTTAGCTGAAATCTCTGTGTCCCTTGATGTGAATTAGTAAGAGAGATGAGTGAGGCTGGCTACACTGGTATCTTGGCCAATCCTGACCTGGATCTAATTTTCCCATCTTTGGCAAATGATCCAATCAAATAATTAGGGTTAGAGTTCTGAGGATCTCCACTATCGAGACTACATAGACTGCAATTGGAACAAATGGGGCATGTAGGCTACGTGGAACTGGTTAGAAGATTGGTAAGGAAATCAGTTTCAACAACAGATTGGCCATGCTGCTAGGTTGCTAGGTTAGAATGGTGTTATTTTGCTATCTTTATTATGAGAGCACACACAGAATATAAACGAGTGCAGGGATAGGAATCGAGAGAGTAAAAACTGAAACTGAGGGGTGAAATATAATGTTGTGGGGAATAAAGTTATCACGAGCGTATATAGTACAAATTGGGATTGAGCACATACATGAGGGTTGTATCGATGTCTCAGTTTGCTCGCTCTCACTTAAGTTTTGAGCGCTTGCTCAAGTTTACATCTGCTCGCTGTCTCTTTGAACATTTTCTGAACTCAATGTATTTTTCCAACCTGAAATATATCATGGATTAAGGCTGAATTAGATGATCGCCTGTCTATCGATCACAACTTTTATATGCTCGTGATAACAGCTCTATTCCCCACAACATTATTTTTCACCCCATAGTTTCTGTTTTTACTCGATTCCTATCCCTGTGCTTGTTTATATTCTATATATGCGCTGTCATAATAAAGATAGCAAAATAACGCCATAGGCTAGCCTTTAGCAACCATGAAGCAAGAAGAAAGCTAAAGGAGAACTCCTTGTGAGCAGATCTCAAAAAAAGAGGTACAGTGGACAGGGCCGATATCTTCAACAAAAACCATCTTCAATTAGTGTTTGGCTTAAAATAAACAGTATATGTGACTCAATATAGAATAATGCATGTGGCATGTCTTGAAAACTGTTGCTGAAAATCTTCTGAAATTGAGAAGTCGGCGTAACAAATTAGGATAGGCCATCTCCGCCTGCCCATTGCAGGGGTAGAGCTTTTAAATCACTCCATGCTCTGGATAATGCACAGAGGCAACGGCCAATGCTGTTACCATTAGTGAATCAGACAGGAGTGTGTCCTCATTGTAACCAAGAGGGATTAGATTTAGGCTTTCAAACTGCTCAGCCATTGAACCTTGGTATTCAAGTGTTTGGGGGTGTAAACATCTAATAAAGTTGTTTACAGGCCGCTCTTGAATAAAGAACCCATCTCTATACACTGTACCCTTAGGCGAACCTTTTCACATCCTCTCCTAAATAGGGACAGGCAACACTGTCCTATAGAATCTACCATCTAGACTGGATAATTGATTTTCTTTTGCTGAGCGGCTAGATCAAGGAGAAGGACCCACATTAGATCAATACATGTTTTAGGTTTACCCACAGAGCAAAGAAGGTGTGGTATAACTTTTAGTGAATTTATATATAATATTAATGTAGCTAAATAATGGTAATATATAATAATAATGGTTTTGAATATGAATATAATGAATATGCATCATAAATTATGGTGAGTGCTAAACATTCATTTTGAATTAGATTTTTGTTCATTTAAAAAGCTTTGAGTGGCATCATAAAATGTCTAGTAGAACGAAAAAACTATTTGAAGGGGATCTCTCTCAATGGGAAAATGACATTGACACCCAATACAAAAATGGTCTCTCATTCCTCTCCCAAAAAATTTCCTTTTGAAATCTTTAAAGTTCATTTTGCATTGGCACATGTCATATGTAATTAAAAGACTTTAGACCTATAATTGATCAGATAACATTCACGTTTCGTCACTAATCTACAGTATATCCATCCGCTTTAGAATGTATTATGATATTGTACAATGTCATTTTTCAGTCCTCTTTTAACTGTCATTTCTGTATTAGTTTGTTTTTTAAATTCAGTCAAAAAATACTGGTATTGTTGGTATTTGATCAACAGCAAATATATTTTAAACATGAGGGAGGTAGGGCAAGCTATTAATGGGTCTGTTTTGAATGCTAATCAGCTGTGTGGGATTATCTCATTTCTAGAAAGAAAATGCATAAATTGAAGGGTCACAGGGTGCAACTTACGAACACACAAGTCTCCACTTTCATAGAAGCCTGGACAACACTGAGAGCGTCGCCTGTACATGGTCCTTACACCCCTCCTGTATGCGGTCTTGTAACTGATCCTACACACACAACACACACACACACAAAGTGAAAGGGTGTGTTATTAAAGTGCCTGGTAAGGTCAATTACAAATTCTGAGCATGTAATTTAGGATTTTATATTCAAATTGTAAGTATGTATACTATAGACAAATACTATACAATAAAATGTATATTTAGTCTACATATTATACATATATTCACCAAAACTCAACAAATATTACCAACTATAATGAAATTCTACTAGTGCCCAAATATTGTCAACTAGCGACATGTGTAACGCCGAGGAAAGAGCACGCCTCTTCTGCGGTCCGTCTGGGCAAACTAAAGCTCAGTGCTGGCTACGTAAGGAAGAGGCACGGGGAGAGGTGAGTTCGACCACACACACACGCACACAGGCGTGCGCGCGCAAGGTGGCTTTGCATGCGTACAAACCTTTACGCACAATCCATTTGTTTCACTGCCCTGTTGTGATTTCTGGCTCGTTCTCCCCTCATGTCTCCACAGCCCTGATTGACTCCGGAGCAGCTGGGAGTTTCATGGATCGGGGACTTACCAACTTGCTGGGACTGAAGCTGCGTCGTCTCTGGATGTTCCGGTGGCGCTCACCACCTTAGACGGGAGGCCTCTGGGGGCTCTGCATCTACCCCGCTTCACCCCATCATCCTGGGTCTTCCGTGGCTCCAGGACCACGAGCTCACCTTCTCTTAGAGGTCACGGAGGATCCTAAAATGGGGATCCGTGGCGGCGGATGTTCCTGTGGTCTCCCTCCCCAACAACGTTCCGTCTGAGTACACGGACCTGGCGGAGGTGTTCTCTAAACGGAATACCGAGTGCCTCCCTCCCTGCGCCATTCACCTGCTACCGGGGGCAGCCCCACCTTGGAACCGGGTCTACCCACTCTCAATGGCCGAGACGGCCGCCATGGAGACCTACGTGGCGGACTACCTGCAGTCCTTGGTGCCGTCGGCCATTGAGCAGCTTCACCAGGCTCGGTTCTTCGCCAAGCTTGACCTACGGAACACCTACAATATCATCCGCATCTGGGAGGGGGATAAGTGGAAGACTGCCTTCAGCACCACCTCCGGCCATTACGAATACCTCGTCATGCCTGTCCAACGCGCCATCCGTGTTCCAGGACTTTATGAGGTTTTTCGAGACATGGTCGGTTGGCAGGCCACCCAGGGGGAGCATGCCCAGCATGTGCTGAAGGTCCTCCAGCGCCTGTTAGACCACGGCCTGTACGTCAAGGCGGAGAAGTGTGTTTTCCACCAGGCGGCCATCTCCTTCCTGGATTATGAGCTCGACCAGCGCGGGACGAGAATGGTCAAGCAGAAGGTGGAGGCAGTCAGGTCATGGCCCACACCGACCACCGTCAAGCAGCTCCTGCGGTTCTTGGGATTTGCCAACTTTTACTGCCGGTTCATCCGGAAATACAGCACCATAGCTGCTCCCCTCACGTCGCTGCTGATAGAAGGAGCCATTCAGCTGCGTTGGACACCGGAAGCGGATCGTGCGTTCAAGGACCTGAAGGCCCGGTTCACCACCGCACCGCTCCTCCATCATCTGGACCCCCATCTCCTGTTTGTCGTGGAGGTAGACGCGTCCGTGGAGGGAGCCGGGGCCATCCTGTCCCAACGGCAAGGAAGTCCTCCTAAGCTGTTTCCCTGCGCCTTCTTCTCTAAGAAGCTCACATCGGCGGAGAGGAACTACGAATTGGGGGACAGAGAGCTACAGGTGGTAAAGTTGGCATTGGAGGAGTGGAGGCACTGGCTGGAGGGTGCTCAGAATCATTCACGGTCCTGACGGACCACAGGAACATGGAGTACATCCGGGCAGCGAAACTTCTTAATCCACGCCAGCGACAGTGGTCTCTATTCTTCTCCAGGTTCTCCTTCACAGTGGCATATCGCCCAGGCTCCAAGAATGGAAAGGCGGACGTTCTGTTGCCGCAGTTCGAGACGGATGATGCCGTTGAGGAGCCCACCACCATCCTGTCGCTGAGCTGTGTCGTTGGTTCGGTGGACTGGGCCATCGATCGGGAGATCCGCTGGGTCGCTCAGAGGGAACCGCGCCCCCCGGATTCCCCCAGGAGAGGACCTTCGTACCGGCGACATTGAGGGAGCGCCTCCTAGCCTGGGCGCATGCGTCACCAGCCTCGGGACATCCAGGTCAAAAAAGAACTGGAGAGCTTCTTAAACGAAGATACAGGTGGCCCTTTTGGATCAAGACATCAAAGCCTATGTGGATAGCTGCCTTCGTTTGTGCCCAAACGAAGGCTCCCCGCATGGCTCCCGCCGGAAAACTGTTCCCACTCCCAGTGCCTCAGCGACCCTGGTCTCACCTGGCAGTGGATTTCGCCACGGATCACCGTCTGAGGGGAACACGGTGGTCCTGGTAATAGTCGACCGGTTCTCCAAAATGGTACGCTTCCTGCCATTCCGCCGCCTTCCTTCCGCCTTCCAGGTAGCTGAGGTGCTGTTCCAACAGGTCTTCCGAATCTATGGGTTACCGGAGGACATCATATCCGATCGCGGTCCCCAGTTCCCCTCACGCCTGTGGAAAGCTTTCCTGGCGCACCTGGGGGCCACGGCCAGCCTCACATCCAGGTATCAGCCACAGGCTAATGGGCAGGCGGAACGGACCGTGAAAGAACTGGGGAGGTACCTGCGGGTGTTTTGCCACGACCAGCCGGGAGAGTGGGCTCGGCTGCTTCCTTGGGCGGAATACGCCCAAAACTCTCACCGCCACTAGTCCACCGGACTGTCTCCATTCGAGGTGGTGTACGGCCGTCCACCACCCCTGTGCCCCTGGTCGAGAGCGTCCAGGTGGCCTCCGCGCTCCAGAACCACTCGTCCATTGCCAGGATGCCGCTGGACGCTCTCAACGCGCCGGTGTTCCGCCCAGGGGACAACGTTTGGCTGTTGTCCCGGGACCTGCCTCTTCGCCTGCCCTGCCGTAAGTTGAGACCCCGGTATGGGGGGCCGTTTAAGGTCCTCCGGAAGGTAAACGATGTGGCTAACACGTTAGCCTTACCCATAGAATACAGCCGGATCTCTCCAACGTTCCATGTGTCTCTCCTCAGGCCGGTGGTTCCCGGTCCCCAGGCACAGCCCGGCTATATAAGCAGTAGGGTGGATGAGGGGAATTGTCGGTTATTGTTTCTGTGTATTTACGAGCGCAAGGCTCCGCATTCCATTATTCTTTATTAAATCACGACCCGCAGCAGTGCTAAACGAAGCCTAGGTGTCCGTGTGTCTCTGCTCTCTGCAGCTGCACTCCAGCCAATACACACCTTTACAACATGACAAATGTTGCTATAGTTTCATTTCAGTTGTGCTTCATTTTGTTTCCCCCATTCGTTCTTGGACACTCCTTGATTACACAATTAAAAATATTGGACACGCCCCTGAATCTAAGGTGGTATCATCTCAGAGATTAATTTCTAGAATGAAACATTAAGCTTCGTCATTTTTCAAAGTTATACACAGACCACTTGGGTGATTGGTATAATTTCTTATGAGGAAAATCTCTGGGCCTTTAGACGATGGGACCCAGAGGGAAGTGATTCAGAGTCAGAGTTTTCTCACTAAATCAAGGATGCCAGTATTTCTTGATAATTCAGTAGAACACCAATGAATATGCTTTTAGCCAGAGAAAGTGAAGGGTTGCCCATAAAGCTTAATGTGGTTATTAAATCTGATACAATGATGGTGGCTCATCAAAATAACTAACATCAGGTAGATGGACCTCTGACTGGCCATCTCAGTGGAGAGTTGTGAGCAACTGCCTACGTGATTCACATACAGTAGAAAGCTACAAAAACAGGCTAACGACCTGGCAGTGTGAAACAGCCTGTTGACACATGTAATACGGTGTTCTGGCTTGTAACTAATACTGTAACAGAAGAAGAGGCAGAGAAGTTCCTAAGTGACCGTATTACATTAATATTATAGCTCACACAGTAGGCTTGCTACTGGGAGATTTAAAAAACTGCTTTGCGTGTGTGTGTGTGTTTGTGTGTGTGTGTGTGTGTCCGTACCTGTGTCTGGTGCATTTGAACCAGTTGAGGATGTCGGTGCAGCGGGTGTAGTAGACCTGGTCAAAAGGATGAGCGTACGACTCCTGCACAGTCACCGCATAACTAGAGGCACAGAAAACACCCTTCACAATCACAAATATGCCTGAGACTGCCCGGGAATGCTGAGATACATGATAAAAACAATGTGTGTCCAGGAAGTCACGCCTACAGTTACAATGCACAAGTCAAAACAAGAACCTGTCGTCAAAATTAAGTTTAATAAGAGAAATCTGGATTACCCTTCATACCTTCATAGCTAACATCAGCGTCTACAAATCTGATCTTATTACACAGAGGGATGGATCACCTGCGCCAACTCTGACTCTCGTCCCAAAAGACACCGGGCTTTTACTCACTGTGTGTTGGAACCACTCAAGCTGTCACATTAACCCACCCCCCCACCCCGAATTTACAGCCTTTGGACATCCCCCAGAGTAAGCCTTTTGCCTCACGCTTTTGATTATTGGCAAACTCTCAGCCTTGATTTGTGGAGGCCAGTCCATTAGTTCACTGCAGTGCCTTGAGTGGCTTTATTTCATAGTGAATGTAAGGGAAGTGGTGTGCGCTGACCTCTCCCAGTGGCTGCACACATTGGGGTCATCTGGGTTGAGGGTCATTGCCCCTAAAATGAGACCCAGGAGGCTAAGCCACAGCGGGGCGAGTGGGGGGACCCCGGCTCTCCCCATTGTCCACCGATCTACTTAGAGAGAGAGGGAGAGGGAATGGGGGAGGGAGGGACAGGCAGATATGACAAAGGTTTTGTCATATCTGTAAAATCATTCATATCTAAAAAGTATATCATGTATATTTTTATATTTTTTATTCTTGCTCCCTCTCTTCACAGACTTAAACCTATGAAGCATTCATCATCTGAAATGCTGAATGTAAATAAAGACAGAAAATAAAAAAATCATCCAAGAGGAATTACAAGTGTCAGTGGACAATATCACAAGGCAAAGGGCAGTATGAAAAGGAACACAGCTTGTCTGCCAAAATGAAATTTCATGAAAATCCGTAAGTGTGTTTACCAAACGAGTGCCTTCATTCTTTAGAATGAATTTATTGCCTTTGGCTTTTGTGTATGTAACGAGATTTCCTGAATGCATGCATGAAAAATATAGGGTTCAAATGTTAGAAACAGCTTTTCAGGCAAGCACATTTCAGCACAGTTATGAAAATCAATCAACAAACAGCTCTGCCAGCAATCTCGGAGGCATTTTTTCCCCCAACCAATCATGTGTTGACACAAATCACACTTTACCTCACCTTACTGTGCCTTTTTAATCACCTTGCACTAGTGATTGAGGACCTACAGGTGAGACAGGGAAACATTATCTATGACATAGTCTGGTTTATTTCTTACCAGATTGGCAAAAGTGACTATTCTCAATATAAACTATTTTGACGTAGCATTGTATGTAAATTTTGAGAGAAAGAAATAGACTATTTTGATATTAATCCCATTTCCAACTCTCAAAATGTTGCCTGTGTATTGTAGATCGTGGCGGGCGTACATGCCAGGAGTTGTGGGCATGACAGTGACATAAGACTCAACAGTGGACCTATTCCTCAAACTGTCTGGGCATTTCAGTGACAGCCATGGAGAATCAGGCTATGATGAATAGCCCCTTGATTGACAGAGGTGATATGCGCCAGACTCACGCCCACCATATACTGTAAAGGAATGACACTATGATGTTCATTTGTGGGACGGCTGGTGGAGTATTCTCATTAGTGGCAATATGACCAGTCAGACAAGTGGAAGTTATTTTTCTCTCATAGTCGTTGCTTAGACAGGCTGCTGACAGTGTTTATGGGTTTAGCCTTATTGAGACAAGTCAACAGTGGTGTAAACACCTGCAGCCCTGGAAAATAATCCATAATGATAATGACAATACATACATGCGCGTCAGAGAGAGAGAGAAAATGTGTGTGTGTGTGTGTACAATAGTAACACTGTTACTATTAGAGTTATGAAGGGGGGTTGTTACAGTCTGGTTCTCTGTCAGCTAAGGATTTATCACTTGATTCATAACCAAGATGAGAGAAATCTATAGGAATCTCGCTGCTCAGAACCAGAACTGTTTTGTCTAAAGGACAGATCTAACACTCTGGTACTGTGGTCTAGAAACAAAACACATCTAGTAGTTATGAGACAAATCCACCTAATATACCTTGACTGATAAAGTACAAGAACATTTCAATGATGCCAGGTTGAGAAATGCAGGAAATTCAGTAGGGCTTACCTGATGGGACGGCTTATATGGACAGTGAATCAAATCTCACACCAAAAGAGACCGGTTTGACTGGTTTGACTGGACCTCACAATGCCTGTGTGTGACAAATCATATAGTAGAATAACAAATATTACACAAACACACTATCAGATAAGTATACAATATTAAAATGATCCAAACACAGTATTTTATCACATAATCAATTATTTTTAGGTATTCTGTGTAACAACCGGAGTGCCCCCGCCCTCCTGCTCTAGCTCGCCGACGTATTGAACCACCGGCCTGCGGCCGTCCATGCACCCAGCGCACCCCAAACGACACGCACCTGTTCTGCATCTCCTCATCACCGCATCCCCCCAGCCTATATAGCCAGGGAATGGGTGATGAGGAGTTGTCAGTGATTGTTCTCTGCACCACGCTGTATCGCTGTGTGACCGTATTTTTGAGAATACCTTGCCGGTATTACCTGCCTTTTATTAAATATAAGCTACGTGCGGTTTTTTTGGTTACTCGTCTGCATTCGTTTTTCCTCTGCACTTGCACTCGCCATCCCACATCGTGACATTCTGGTACAATTGTGGTTTTGGCTAATGTGACATTTGTGTAAATTGTTATAGCTGCTTCCATTTCCTACTGGATCCCACTGATAAAAACAGCTGTGTGTGTGCTCGGCCATTTCTCATAAGCAGCAACTCCTTGAGACAGTAAATCAATACAAATACTGTTATGGTTAGTCAAACAACATTTTCTCTGGCCTCTTGATCGTCTCAACATGAAGGCTACTATCAGATAGCGGGCAGGCACAGACTGTCCAATGTTATAGCCATTAGTTTTGAGTGGAAGAGAGAGAAAACTGCCTCAAATCGAAAACACTAGAAAGTAGTACACTGAGTGGCTAGTGTGTGTGTGTATGTGTGTGCGTGTGCGCGTGCATGTGTGCGCGATATAGAGCATGATGTATATTTGACGACCAGGTACATTGTGACTAAAAACATTTCAATTATAATTAGACTGTCCGAGCTCAAAACACAGCTAGCTATAAATGCTTGATTGGACTTGAAAACAATACTAGTTATATGATGGAACATATACAGATAAACATGCCACGCTTTGCTTTATTAAAAAAAATTCACTGCCCGGAGATCAGAAGTCACCCATCATAATGATTTTCCATGTAATGATTTTTACCACCCAATGGTGATTTGCATACAGATATTGTGGGGCTTTGCTAATATGCCACCAACGTGCATGCTGGTCTTTGGCTGCCAGCAGAACAGTAAATCCATCTGTAAGACCACAACTCAACAGACCTTCAATATGTGAGTCAAAGTGCCATTGACCGGTGCGTTCCCGTGTGGCCAGTATTCAGCTCTACCTTGACGGATGGCTATGCTTTGCTGACAGTAGAAAGAGAGACCAGTCGTTCTCATCCCAAAGCATGTTTGACGGTGACTTAAAGTAATTACAGGAGCTTATTAAGCAAATATCAAACCATGACCATTTTTGTCATAGTCTAATAGAAGGTTTTTAACTAATTATCAATAGAAGGCTGTTTACCATAATTATGCCTTAACACAAAGTTTTTTTTTTCTTGTCAGTTCCAGGCAGGTGGAATTGTGGGATGTGATGAAGTTGATAGGGATGGGTGAAGAAGCATAACGTCTATCCTTTGTGGGATGTTTTCAACCTTGACCCAGCTTGTGTATTAAAGTATTAAAATCATAAAATGTTTCCAGTTGTGTGGTCAGTTGTGTTGTCTGAATGGACCTCTAAGGGCTGCACTAAGGGCTTAGAAATCAGTCTTACATGTCAACTGTTGGCTCACATACAGTATATCACCACAATAATGTTTGCTTCAAAGCTAAAAACCTAGAGAGTAATGATAAATGATAAATTACTTTTTACAGTGAGTATGTTAGTGGATGGATAAATTAGCGGCCCACGAACTCGGTGCCCTGCAGGAAGAGGCCTCTTTCTTAGTCCTGTATCTTTGACCAATTGGCATTGCACCAATCTGTGAAATGACCCATTCATTCTCATACATCCTTCATCTTGCCTTGATCAATGGTCACCCATTGGCTAGGGGAAGAGAGGCTGGAGGGATTTGTATTGATTGTCATAGAGCCCAATCAATAAACGAATCAGTTTATCCCATTCTATCTTATAGACATGCTACTCATATAGATTAAGGGGCTCCCAGTGATTGGTTCAAATATTAGGTCTGATTGAACTTGCACAGCAGGTCACCATATATACTGTATAACTGTATGTATGGCCCTGATTAATCTGTAATGTGTTCTGTAAGTGACTTCCTAAGTGAATCTGGCCCTTAAAATATGGGTCACCATGTGTAAAAGTCACAAAATAATGTACAGTGTAAGAATGGTAAGTGAGCCATTAGCATCCCTACCATGTGGATGGCCACAGATTGTTGTCTCTAAGACAAGACGTCTTGGGTTGGATCCTTGACACTGGCCTTTAGCAAGATGCCTAACCCCTATCTGCTACATAGAGAGTCAGCGACTAATTCACGCTGTTCTTTATGTCACCATGAATCACAGCTAGACATTATATGTCCACTATAATCAGAACAGCCAGCAAGTGGAGGCACTCACCTAGCAACTATCACCTGGATAACCCTGTCTTCTTGGGTTTTTCAAGGTAAGGTCAAATCTAAAGGCACAATATAAGCTTGTCTACCCCAAATACCCTCTCATAGTCCACAATGTCTCCCCCCTGAAGCCATCTAACTCTGACCTCAAGCTAAGATAAAGGATTTGAATCAAGGACAAAGAAGTAAAAGCTTTTTAGCGGAGAGAAAGTGAGGGAGAGAGTGCAGGCTGAGCATGTTTGCCTTCCAGGATAGAAGAACGACATGAGGACAGCGGGCAAGTGGAAAGCATCCATCAAACACATGCAGGGTGCTGCAAAACAATACGATATCTCTATTACAGCACCATATACATTGAAAGTGTGGTTGCTCACTGCTCCTATTGGGTATCTTCCATTATTACAGAAAAAGGCATTTTAAGCCCATTTTTTTTCCATTTGCATTTTCTTGTCAGCAACTTGATTTATCAAAGACAAAATAAATTATCAAAGATACACACTACTGGGTCACATCATGAGTTGCCATGATGAAATTTGCAACAAAGTTGCAAATTTGCAACAGCCTGTGATTTCAATTGTTTACTTTGATTTTCGGTGTCAGTTTGAATCCAGCCCTCAATCGGTTGGTGATTTTGGTTTCCATTGATGTCCCAATGAACTACACAATGTACAGTAAAGATTTTGATCTTGAATATATTTTGTTCATCGAGACCCGATGTGTGATTTCTGTGTTTTTTTTTAGCAGTGTAGTTGTGATCACAGCTCAATTAGCCTAGGCAATCAGTTCGTCCTTTCAAGTTGAATGAGGTTTTAATTGAAATATTGACCGTGTTGCTTTCAATGCGTAATGCCGCATATTGACTGTTTTATGTTGGGGGGGGGAATGATACACGTGCATATATTTTGGTTTGTGATTAAAAAGGTTTAAGGACAGTAGTCATTAGTTAAATTATTCACGAAATAGGTCAACATAACATACAACAAAGTGACTTCTGTGCTTAGTGCACCTTCGCCTAAATCCCGGAAACTTCCACACAACGCCTCTGTCTGTTCTCACATATTGATATTTAAACCTTAGCCTATATGCTTAGAATAGACTAAGTCTAATCAGCCACATTACCTCAAAACACCTCAGTGGACATGGACTTCAACAATTCATTTAGACAGGACAGGAACAAAGTGTACCCCTCATCGGTAGTCACTGTGAAAAAGGTCTATATTTGGTTTTAGTTGACACCAAACTAGCACTGCGCCAGCTGATTTTGACTGACGCACCCTCTACTGCGCCCCCACGCCCATTTTGGCACAAGCGATGCCAGGAAATTAGCAAACGTGCCCAGGCGAGAGAACAACCACCTTGCGCCCACCCAACTTTTCACTACAATTGCGTTAGCGCTATTTTTACTGACAGGCAGACATTATCATCTCAAAGTCAAGTCTTGTATAGTAAGTAAAAGTAGTATAACTTGAATTACTTTGGATGGAGTGATAGAGTGTGTTTCAGTGGCCATGCGGGTGCTTTGTATTCACAAGTATGTTGTGTTTTAAAATCTGCACTGTCCCTGAATACTGCTGATTTATTCCCCTATATGGCCAATTAACCTGCTGTGATGCTGTGAATTGGTAAAATGGCCCTACTGGGTAATACAAGAAAAAACAGCTCCTGCCAAATGTTATTCCCTAGGGGAAGCTTTCCACAGGTGACACGTCCTGGACATCCCATGTCCTTGGTTTTTCCCACCAAACTTGGAAAGGTACGTCCATTAGAGTGTTGACCCCTGAAAGACAGACTCTGGATGTGTCCTTGCTGTCTGTTGTGTCTTTAAACTCACATAAAAGATGACACTACTGTATGTGAATTAGAAAGTGCATTTACTGCGTTCCCAAATGATTTAGTGGTTCAGTACACATCTGGTATACACATAGCTTAGTTGCTACATTTCTAGAATCTTCTTTTCTGCATCTCCTCTGCAACCCATGTAATGTAACTGAAAGTGGATAATTCCTTTGGATCATACTGTGTGTGTGTCTAAGGCTGAATACAGTAAATGTAGAGCTTAAAAAGTTGATGTGTCTCATATAAACATATTTTTAAGAAAGGCTTTTGTGTTATGGGCACTTCATGTACAAAGGAATAGATTCTACAGAGAAAATAACCCGCACACCAAAAAGAGGGGCCCACAGTGCTGAGAACAGTTGCCAAATCCTTTCATTACCAAAGTGCCATAGTGCTAAATGTGCCAATATTACTAAAATGAGGAGACTCCACTGGCAGGGAAGGACTTGACCCTTAGGGTTCCACCAACCCATACCGCCCAGACCACACACATTTTAACCTCGCCAAAGTGCAATGTGTAAACGTTATGCATATAACCTATTAAAATAAACGTTATGGCATCTCTGACAACTACTGTAAGCTCAGAAAAATACACTCCAAATATTGGAGTGTGGCACCTTTTTAAATACATGCCAGACTTGAAAGCCTTTTTTGTCTGGAAGTAAAGATACCAGGAGTAAGGTGAAGGCAACATACTCTCATCAAGGTCTGATGAAACCGTTGCAAATTCCACAGAGCCCGTCAGAAACATGTCTCAGAGGGCACTTCCTTGTCAGTGGTGTTATTTATAAGCAAGGCTTGTCAGATAACAGAGCCATTATAAAGGATGTTACTCAGATGCAACTTGAGCTATGTATGTTATTTGTCAACCCGACTGACCCCTCCAACATTGATCAGGAACCTTAGAGTGCTGATTAAGCACAGATCTCCAACGTTGGTTCACAAATCAGGCCGCAGAGGTTGTGTACTCTCTTGAACAATTTAACTTTAGATAAATACAAATATGAATAAAATAACTTTTTAAACCCCTTACTGAAAGTGAACGTTAATAATAATTAACACCAGTTGAATGAACCTTGTTTTAATGGTCTCTATTCACCAACATTGTGTCAAATGTTTTCTTTATAGTTGGTATCAGTGTATTATAGTTTGCTGGCCCTTGTCTGATGCTAATACTAATTAGCTCATTACAAGTATTTAATAATGGTATCTTCATTCTATATTTTGCACCTATTTTATGTTTTTATATTCTATATCTTGTTTATTTGTCTTGACACTGTACATTTATATGCAACTGCAAAAAACAAGTTTGAATAAAGCTCTATTGTGTGTTAAGACATAACACAGATTTGCTCCTTTGTTTACAAACATCACACACATAACCTTCAGAGCCTTTAACGTGTGTGAAACTCACATTATACTGTTCCTGACAATCAGTGCCCACACAATGTGAGAATTAAACAAATAGAATTCAGGTTTGTGTCTGAAAGGTGAGTGTTTCAGTGGTTGCCAGACTCCAATTTCATAAATTAATGTAGTTTCTATTAGCACCAAAAAAGTGTTCAATTGCTTTTTTGTTATAATATTTTTTTAACAAAGAACATAGAGGTTTTTGTTAACCTGTGATTACCTTGAGAGTGCAGAAATAAACAAACATACAATGCTGGGCCTATGTCATGATGCACGCTCAATATAGTCAGGATCCAAAAACGAACAAACAAAAATCAAGGTTATCTCATGACACAATGATGGTTAACCACATTCCCTGTCTACCCTGGTTCAGACTATCAGCAATTCCTGTGCGTGTGCACATTAAGGGGTGACATTTACTGTGACCAGCCAATCGCATGTCACATGGGAGAGGTCTGGGGAGTTTCTCAGCAGAGGAGAATGAAGGAATAATGCGGAAATATTAAGGAACATACAAAAAAAAACATCAAACCTCTTTAATACAAAATCATTAGGGAAAGCCGGGGGATTTTTAGCAATCTCTAAGACCCTTCTATAAATCCATAGGATTCTTGCATTGACAGAAAAAATTCAGGGTGACATTACACAAATTCTGAGGATAGCAAATTAACCAGTAAATTCTACTTGGTTGTTCTCCATCCAAACAAATTTTGTCTTTGTCTAAACACCAGAAAGCATTGGTTTTATTATTTGAATACTGTTCTGTGAGTAATTGAAAATGTCCAGAAATAACTAATTTGCAGTTGGTTCCATAAACATACAGTATAATGCATATCATACATCATTACCTAGGAGAAGCAGTGAAGCTTTTCGCTAAGGTTTTTATTCCCTATTTAAGGAATCATTGTACTTCACCAATGCTGACATGGGAAAGAAAGGCATCTTGTTGCAGTATTTTCCCAAATGTATTTTATATGTTAGCCTTAATTGGCTTGGGGAATCTGGTATGAACCGGTGCATTTATTTGGCCATGATAGATTGCTTGGTGCACAAACGCAGAAGATACACTATGTGTAAAAAATCCTTATGGTCACAGTCAGCAGTGATTTAAAGTGTTGGGAAAAGTACAGAGAAATGGAATGATTCTTGGAGATTATGCTTATTGAAGCATGCCTGCCATACATATCGCTTACTACATGTTTCCCAAAGCAGAAACTGTGTTTATTGTTGAAACACCAATGGTGAGCACATTTATATTACATATGCTTTACTGTTGCCATTTTAGTATATACAATACATATTTTGCTCCATGTAGCACAGAAACGGACCCACACTGGTATTTAGTTACAAACAGACCGTGTCTGTTTTGTTTTTTCAATACTCCTTTGGTTCACATACACAAGGTAAGTGTTTTCTTTGGCTGGCAGCTGGTTCCGCATACACTCCTATACAGACAGCGCTAAACCACACCCCCACCCCCACACTCCAGATTCGCCATCATGCTCTGATATGATATAAGGCCAGTCACAATACAGCAAGTAATTCTGGCTACGATTATAAGGGACACTACCTGAGACAGACACCTGACACCTGCCAACAGGTTGTAGAAAGGGGAACGGGATCTTTAAATATTTGATTATTTTTATAGTTCAACACACACAAAAGTGTTTACAAAGAAGTTGTGCATGGCTCGTGACCACACATTTATTTACTTGACTGTCTCCACACCAACTTTTGCAAAGTGCTGTCCTCTCTTATTTGACAGTTAAGTCTATTGACAGTCACTAAGAAGAGTTAAGCCATGAGGCTGTGGGTTAGCAGTGAAATTCCCCTTGGGGAGCTGGCAGGCGTAAGAATACATATCAGCACTATTTGCAAAAAGTCACACACAGCCCCGCAGAGGACGGTCCACTCGTCACTGAGATAAACTGTCTAATGATTGAGCGTCACATAAATGAATGGAGGCCAGCAAGGTTAAAGCAAGCCCTTAAGTTATTTGTGTGTGTGTGTGCGTGTACCATATGTATGTTTGCCCATGCATGCATTCGTGAACCCACTACACACTTCTGTGGATGTCTGTGAACAGGTAAAATGTAAGTTTAGTTTGGACTTATTTTGGGAGTTATTTATTTGATAATTATTGTTGATTACAGTATGATGGTGGCAGATTCCTTATCAAAGTCATTTTTATTCTGTACAGTATTTGCTTGAATTCTCTTATTTGGAATGACCTAATGTATAGAACTGTATGTGAAATAAGCAGCAGGTTTTTTACGAATATTCACCCAAAAGGCTAATAAAAATGGGTTACTAGGACTAAGGTTAAATTAAAACTACATGTAAGATAATTTGATTGCCCACATATTTTATTAAATTGCCCTCATTTAGTGCAATTTTAGTTAGGCTATTTGAATTAAACCTTAACAATTAATAAAGATGTAATTATTATATAAATATTAAAAAAAAGATAACTAAATACTAAAAGTGGATATTTATGATCAAAACCATATTTACCAATAGCAATAATTGCAAACATAATACATATAGATATACATTCTTGTTCTCAATGTCACAAGGTCAAAAAGGGTGAACTTGGGCCTTTGGATGAGATAGGTCTACAAGGACAGCACTTTTCAAAAAAACATAACTTTATGATTTTTTTTTCAGTGATATTAATTATTTCTGATGTATAAGTAAATGTAGTTAATATTAAGCCTAATCCTAGCAAACCCTTTAAGGCTGTAGTTATTAAAGCTGTCAACTGCCTTCTTATTAATTCCAAACACATCAATGAATTAAATCCCTAAACATAAAAAATCTCTGCGGACTGTCAGTCAGAATTTGCATGTTGCATTTCTTCTGCTAACTCAAAAGAAAAAGTAAGCAAATGTATCCCCTATATTTCTTTAGATGGCCATCTTAGAAGTTCTTTTAAAAACACCACCCGTCATTAGGAGACTGAAGGTCACTCCTATTTCATCTAATACTAACAACTAAGAAGTGATCTGTTGAAAAACGCAGCATCAGCAGCAGCAGGCTTGAGGTTAGAGAAAAAAGACGTTGATGGAAAGGTGTATTTAGCAAAAAAGGAAAATGAACAACCCGACAGCTTACACATTGCAATGTGCATGTGAACATTTAACCATACAGTCCAACTGCTTGTTACTACCATGCTTCCATCATATAGTAAGGCTATGACAATGAGGCCACTTTTCATATTTGACAGCTCCAGAATTGACACAAAAGCCAGTAAAAACAATAATTTCAATACATAATTGCAATTCTGTTTTACAATGTTGTTTTTCTGTCTAGGTTCGCTGTAGGCAAAATCTACAACAGGACACAACCATAAAGGCCTTGTCAACATTGATAGGCAGAAATGGTGGAAGACTGCTGGCCAGCGAACAGGTCTTGCTGTGCTCTGATGGACTTAGTATAATCCACTATAATGCTTACCACACTCAGAGACTTTCACTGAGGGACGCTGTCGAAGCTGGTTAACTTAGAGTCGACAGCTTCTTTTGTAGCCTGAATCCCAGGGGGGAGAAAAGCCAGAAAACTAACTAAATATTCTATACTAAGGTGAAGCACAATGCTAATCTGAGCTGTGGTTTCCGTAAGGACACTAAATAATAAGAGTAATGTAAGCAAGGTTAATTCTCATCACTATTGAAGTAATGATTGTTAATGATTGATAATCCTGGCCGTCCATTTCAAGTGAGGGGTTGGAAAATGTAAATTATTTATGACTGAATATAACGTATCAGATTAATTGAAAAGAAATGAAAAGAACAAAGCCACACAGTTTGCATAGTGTATGTGAGAATAAACCAGTTGTGTTTGTCTAACTAATAAATAGCACACGATCACCTCAGTGTCCACATGTGGCTCAACAGATCAGGTAATGGTGCCCATGAAAGCGTCCCATAATATTCCATTACGCAACACTGTGTTTAACTTTGTTACCATTGGTTACCACCTCTTTGTAATTGGTCTACATCTGCATGGCAACAACATACTGTCAGCCCCGTCTCTCTTTGTGTTAGGCTACTGTATTTGCCCGGAGGACGGCATTCATGGAGTCGTGTAATGGTCAGTTTTATCTTGTCCCATCAAATGTGCCCACCGGGCAGGGCCACTTAAAGCTCTCTCATGTTTCCTTTTCCTTTCTCACTCTTTTTTCTCCTCCGCTCCTGCCTTTGTTGCAGGATGAATAGGACACTGAGGGCCAACTGGCTCTTGGCCTTAATGGTTTCTCCATTTTACCTCCACCATATGAGCTATCTGAATTTCATGACCGATGTTTGCCATTGCCTCTGCGATAATGACAGAATAGGACTGAAACTTACTGTCATTCCATAATTCATAATTTCTTGCCTCTCCCTGACTGGCCGGTTGGCCTCTGAAACACAACCGGCTGGAACATAAATAAAATACCAGATTTCATCTCTATATGAGATATGCAAATAACCTTTAAACAATGACTGGCAGGATAAAAATATACCTTTCAATGCAATAAATTCCATTCCCCTATACACTATGAGGAAGGTGCTTAATAATTTGTCTTTTTCACAGCATAATAGCCTAGCAAAAGATTACATTTCATACTGGCACTTCAATAACACTCGCCCTTGAGAAACAATAGTGAATGATCTCCAATTAATAAACACTGATTACATATAGATTGCATATTGATCCAACAGTATATGGTAAATTCCCAGTTGAAAGGGTTCACCAAACTTTACAGATGACATTGACGGGGCTAAATCAAGCAATTATAAAATGTTCATAAGGCATAGGCTATATGTTTTGCACTACGCAATAGATCTTAAGATTAGTATTTAAATAAAAAGTATTGTTCAGCAAATGCTAATTTCCATTTTATTCTTATATTTGTCCTATTCAATTTCACAGGTAAAAATGCTTCAGTTCGCTGACATTACACCAGTAAACTGCAAAATCTGAGGTGTTTATGCCTTTGTACTGACTGTAGGTTGGTGACACACTTTGACACACCTTTGCTAACATTCCTCAACAAACATTATAATGTGACTGAATTAGGTTATATGTCAATATCACGATGGAAGGGCAGTGAAGGGACTCAATAGACAGAGAAGTTGGTTTCTCTATTGTGCTGCATTTAACTAATTAACTTTAGTTCACTTTCTTGGGTAGCCCTGCCAGCATTGTGGGGCACAGCCCTACCCTGCACAAACTCAAGCTCAAGACTAATATGGTGCTGAAGATTATTCAGAACTTAGAACACGATCACTAACCTTTAGCAAAATGCTCAGGAGTAAAGACTTCATTAAGGTAAGAGCTCACAAATCGTGAAAAGCTGCATAACTGTTATTGCTACGGCACATTCATGACAGATGTCTCTGTGGTAAAGCACATACTGCACAACACAAGATTAGTACATTTTGATGACAGAACAATAAAATATTCAAGTGAAGACTACTACGCTGAGGCACTTGCCATGACTTTTGGAATTACTTACTGACGACCGTTATGTGTGCTATGTGAAAAATGTGTTAGCTAAAACCACCAAAAGCAATTTGACATAAATGAATATAGCCTACTTGGGCACATACAACAGGCATGACCTGGATCCCCTGCACAAATAACTTAAACAACAATCCATAGTGTAATGCCAATAAAACAGACCTAAACCTAAATGTGCCTTGCGTTAGATATCCATCTAGCGGCGAGAGTGTGTACAACATCTGTCTTCTTCCCTTGTTTGATGCCCACGGGGCAATCAATACAAACTCTATAACCCGCTGGGAATAACAATATATGCTTCATATAATCATATAATCATATATATATATTCATGTATTCATATAATCAGCATCATAACATTTAGTTCCTTGCAGACTTGAAAATGTGGCAAATTGCAAATGAAGAAGGCTAATATGTGATAAAGAGACAGGTTAGGGGCATTTTTCAAATTATCAAATGGGTTAATAAAACACTTGATATACGTAATACATGCATTGTATTCCCGTAATGAAGAGCAGGCTATAATGCTAACACAAGTCATCCTAATAAGTCGCAATAGTTTTCTTGGATGAATTTCTATAGTCTCACAGTATAAATCGCCCATAAAGTAGTTTATCAAATGGGGTATAAAATAACTTATGATATTGTAACAATGATATTGGTTACACTAGTTTATATTTATGTAAATAATTAACTACCCGTCTTAAACATTTAAGTGTAGGCTATAACACCTTACTTAATGAAGCACACACCTGCAAAGTAGCCTATATGTAGGTAGGGTCATTTTAAACAGTATACCAACATGCATCTTACCAAAACAGAAATACACCATACCTGGAATGGAGTCTGCAGAAATTACGCCTAAATAAAGTTAATTGCCGCACTCTTGTCACTGTCACAAAGCGGTGTGTAAATAACACAGCGTCGTGTTCTTAGTGAAAAAGTGAGATAACATGTCGAGCGAAAAAGAATCAGTTGTAGCATACTCCTCATCATCTGCCGTACGTAGGCTACTTTCCAACTTGGGTCCAGGCTCCGCTCATATTTCGTGCTGCTCTGCAGTCACAACCCCGGCGCTGTTCCAGCCTGACTCATTTCAAAGGCTCAGCCAGAGAGAAAATGTATAGGAGCATCCTGGCATCACTTCCGTCTTTACTTGAGCAAAAGACTGACCACCCGGTCCATAGATAATGCTCTTTACAGTAAATGATCAAGACTAGACATTTCTGATTTAACTCAAAATTATTTTTGTTGTTATGTTTTTTATATTACATAATTTAATTATTCAAGCAGAATATGTTGGCTTACTCTAATTAGGCCACCTTTCATATATAGTATCATTACATAATTGTATAAATATTAAAATACCCTACATTTTATTTTACCATACATTTTACCTATATAGTGAATTATATTCATTGTGAAATATAAGTAAAATTAAAATGAATTAAATAAAAACATCCCAACTGTAATGGGAAATATATTTTATATTATTGTATCACCTCAGTAGTAGCAAAACGTATATTAAAAAGTTCGTAAAGTCTATCAAAACACTCGATGTATTTATCGCTGGGATTGATTCGGGGGTGGGTCCAATGACGTTGTTCGCGCTTGCGCATTTCATGAACTAAGGGGGAACTAAGCAGTTTCTTCCCGCTAAGCATAATGTGTGAAGTGTTGGAACCACAACACTAATTTAAGATTTGTGACATGATTAAAACAGAGAGGATTTTGCACTTGAAGAGTTCAAGAGGACGGAAAGTTCGTGTTGTTCGGGAACATTATTTGAGAGAGCATGTCCCATGTTACTCCTCTCTGTGTCAGGCGGACTGTGACCATGGTAAATTCACCATTTAACAGTTATTTTTTCAAATATCTAACGTTAACGTTACAGTGTTTAGCCCTCTGATGAACGGGTATCTATATTTGTCCAGATGTTGTTATAATATATACCAACAAACGGAATCTTAAATAAGCATTTGAATGCAAATTACGTGCGCAATTAACTATATTAAAAACTATCGATGTAGTTTTTTGTTCACACATGCCATTTGAATTATAATAATCTACAGTACTAGGCTACAATGTTGAAATTATGAATCTATTACACAATACTTCACTACATCACTGCAAACCACGTAGTGATGTGCTGATGAGCTCACCTCTCTGTAATACTGTAGATGGCCAGTTGCTCTCAAGTGAGGTGACGCACTATGTTGTGCCTGATGCTGGGGTGGTGGTGGACTACCTAGAGATCCTGGAGTTCAGAGAACTTCAGGGCATTGTCTTCACGCAGACAGCCTGCCAGGCTGTGCAGCACAGCAAGGGACGCAGGTACAGGACGGCTCTATTACAGTGTAAACTCCCACCCACCATACAAAATATTGTTTACTAAATAAAGTTGACTAAGGTCTAGTTTTGATGTATCATTTCATTTTTATTATGTTATAAGTATTTCCATATATTATGTATAATATATGCGGTTGCTAATTCGGTTACTTACACCAGATGCTGATGCCCCTGTGGAATATATGAATCAAAAACAGACATGCACATGCATGTTTTATTGGTACAGTTCTAATGGTGTTTTAGTGGCTACAGACGTGGAGCTGTTAAGGCCATAGGGCCTGGACGAAGAGTGTATTGAGTCCATCCTCATTATGTCAAAGGTATGCTGAGAAAGACAGTTGGGGCTCAGCATGTGTACGTCGCTCTCAGACAAGCTACTTGACAAATAGTGTAAATAAAAAGTCCCCCGTGACCTTGGGTAGCATTCTAGTTTAATTTTTGCTTAGGCCACCATTCTGAATTGTTGCATAATTAATATGATAAGGCCTTAGCTCTAATAGTGTATGCTAATGCAATGCTGCATTGGAAACTGCAGAATCACATTCACATCCACTTGGGGTGGGGGGTGGGTTAGGAAAAAGTATGTGCACTTGTGCATGCATAAGCTAAATTCTAGTTCACAGGTTTTATAGTACGTATTCACTATTAAATTGAAAGCAAGCAGACTAGACAGAAAGATGTATAGACCATCTACTGTACAGTATATTGCCATATTGTGTCCCTATCTAATGTTGACATATCAATGGCGGTGCCCTCTTAGGCAATACAACCGTCTGCGCAGCCTGCTGAAGGACCCCCGACATGACTGTGTGCTGTTCGCCAATGAATTCCAGGAGTACTCCTACTGCCCCCGAGAGAAGGGAGAAAGCCAGGACAAGTGGCAGACCAGGTCAGGATTCACTGTCCTCCAACCACCCCCTTACCTGAAATATTGTGTGCCTCAACCAGGGCAAAAGTCCCTAAGCATTTTCTGTCACAACACTGGCCATAAATCACAGCTTGACTTGTACACATTGTGTTATGTTTGCATGTTGCGTGCCTTTTGTCTTTCCTGATAGTAAGGTACAATACTTTCAGTTTTATTTAGAAAAATGTGATTCCAGTCATGTTATTATTACCTTTTAAGATACTTACAATTGCTATTCTATACACACTGAATGGAAAATATTCTGTTCTTACATGTTAACAGTCTCTGTTAGTTTCCTTGAACTGGTTTTAAACCATACTGTTACTGTTGTGTGTGTGTGTGTGTGTATGTATCCCATCAGGTGTGTATATCATGCAGCAGTGTGGTACCATGACCATCTGGCAGGCATGAAGCCGGTGGTGATGATCACAGAGGATCAGACTGCTGTCGCCCAGTACAGCAGCCTCAACTCTGGAGTGTATGTCCTCTCCATGCAGGTACACGATGTATTTAACAGTACTTTAATTCGCATTTAAATCTCTTTTTTTTTTCCTTTTTTTTTTTTTAGCTATCCCTCTGTTGATGTAGTGTTTATTTTATTAATATAAATGATAACTAAATTTTGCAGGCAAGAGATCTGAATGCAATTAAGTCATTTAGCAATCCAAATTATAAGAGGCCATTAACACACTCCTCCCCCTCTTCCTGCAGTGCTGTCCTGAAGCCTGCAATCTTATTTGTAATTTAGAGACAGTGCACTTTATACGCTAACCTAGAGGCAGGAGTTTATTGCCTTAATTTCCCATGTGCGGGACAGACTTGCTTTTTTTGCTGTGTTGCTGTGTTTATAGCAGCTTGTCGACCACAAAATTAAATTCCTTACTTATTCAAGGTGAATAATCTAAATATTCTGTATTCTATGCAGAATTGTTCCTCATTTCCCCTCTATTATGGTCAGAATATGACCTGTAATACTACGAAACCTCTGGTTTCTGCGCTCACACTATTTCCATATGCCTTCTTGTCCCAATGTGTGCAGGAATATTTGACAGGCTTCTGGCCGACGTTGCAAGCGGCCCATGAGCTGTATTGCTCCATATCCCAAGCCCTACAAGAGAAGGGGAACGAAGGCACGGAGAGGGAATACACTGAACACCTCCCCGCCGAAGTCCTGGAAGCTGGTATCAAGTCTGGACGATACATCCAGGTGTGCCTGCCAGGATGAGATTATCCATACATACAGTCATGTGGTTTGTGTTCAATCTCTTGGATGTGCGCTCAAGGGAAGTGAAGTATGAAGCCAGATTATAAGACCACAGGCTGACCAGGGAGTAAAGACCAGTCAGACTGTACAACCACAGGCGTACTGTAATTGTAAATTGTCTGCTGAATGACCTAATTGCTTATGCAAACCCAGGCTTAGCACCGGAACAACTAGGGCAGGTTGTATTATTGGAAAAAGCTTGCTCTCTACTCACTCACTCACTACTGACCGTCTTAACTAGCTACTAGTGTGCCTTTTTAATGTCCCTGTAATAAACATTTTGGTTGACCTTTTATTTCTTTCCAGGGTACTTTGAATGTCAACAAGCATCGGGCGCAGCATGAGGCTTTCATCAGAATGGACGGTTTCACTAACAAGAGCTCTGGTGGGAAAATGAAATTTTGAACTCCTAATCTTCCGTTAGTGGGGCGCTCCATTTCATTGTGTAACTTGCCCCACTCCTCCTAACCCCTGTGCCCTAACCTCCTCCTCCCTCCCCTCGCCCTCCCTGTCCCAGAGCTGAACAGTGACGTCCTGGTGTGTGGCACGAAGAATCGCAACAGAGCGGTGCAGGGCGACGTGGTGGCGGTGGAGTTGTTGCCCAGGAGCGAGTGGAGAGGGCGGAACATTGCCCTGACTGAGGGAGTGGCGGAGGACAAGAATGGAGAGGATCCCCAGAGCCGACCCATGCCTACAGGTGGGGAACATGCAGAACACATTCAGTGTGGGTTCTCTGAGGGCTCTAGCAGTAGCAGGATTCGCGCTACCTTCTACAATGCATTGCTGTCTGCGCGCAGGCCGTGTGGTGGGCGTCCTGCAGAGGAACTGGAGGGACTACGTGGTGACTTTTCCCCACAGGGAAGAGAACCAGTCCCAGAGCAGGAACTCTCAACGCATCCTTGTCACGCCCTGGGACCAGCGCATCCCCAAGATCCGAATCAGCACCCAGCAGGCAGACGCTTTGCAGGTCAGATCTGCTGTCGACTCTCTGCTTACAGTCAATACCAGATTAGTTAAAGACCTATATTAAGCAGCTTTTATAACATGATGTTCTATTGGAATATTTGAATTCTGACTGTTCATTATCTAATCAAATGTGATTTGATTTTAAATAGGACAATAGGACTTTCAACAATAACGATGACTGATATTTACAGTTTTATATCCTCCCCCCCCCATCTCAGGACCACAGAGTAGTGGTACGCCTCGATTCGTGGGAAAGCACATCTCTCTACCCCAACGGGCACAGCGTGCGGGTGCTGGGTCGCGCGGGGGAGCTCGAGACTGAGGTCCAGACCATTCTTATAGAAAACTGCATCCACGTGGCGTCCTTCTCAGAAGCTCAGGTCTGTTGCCAGGTGCTTTTGGGGGCTCGTGACGAGCTGAGAATCCCTTATTTTTAGGTGTCGTGGGTTCAAGAGCTTGAGAACTGTTGCATTGATTCCATAAACGACATAAATGATTTAAACCCTATGTAAATAAAGTTCTTACGTATGGAATAAGTGAGTTGTTTTTCCCGTTCTCCAGCTGAGAGAGATGCCGGTCAACTCTCCAGAGAGCCCGTGGAGGGTGGACCCTGCCCAGGCGGCGGGGCGGCGGGACCTCAGGGAGAGCCACCTGGTGTTCAGCATCGACCCACAGGGCTGTGAGGACGTGGACGACACGCTGTCCGTGCGCAGCCTGCCCGGTGGGAAGCTGCTGGAGCTGGGAGTGCACATCGCAGACGTCACCCACTTTGTGGCCGAGGGCTGTCTCACCGACCTGGAGGCCCGTGCTAGGTGGGGGGGCGGGGTGGTGGTCCATAACGCACCAAGGAAACCATTATTACTAACTGCTTTATCTTAGTGGCTTATTTGCGGCTCCTTCTCCAACTACTGTGCGTCAACATTTGGATTCTTTAGTCGAGAAAGAGTGACTGTGTGCTACCCCACGCCAACCTGTCTTGCCGTTCTCTCTCCTCTCTGTTATGGGTGCGTCTCTCAGGGCTACTACCTACTACCTGGCTGATCGTAGGTACGACATGTTGCCGTCTGTCCTCAGTGCCGACCTGTGCTCTCTGTTGGGAGGCGTAGACAGGTCAGTGGTCAGTAGTGTGCATTGATGTACACAGACAAGTGATTAGTGTATTTGTGTGTCCCAAGAACATTTGTAAGGGGTCCCTTAAATTGTCCCTTAAATTAAAATCCCTGCATTGACAGCATTGGGAGCTCTGGTTAAATAGACACCCTTACACATTCTCTCGTATCTCCAGGTATGCCATGAGCGTGCTTTGGGAGCTGGATGCTCACACCCTGGCTGTCAACCAGGTGTGGTACGGTCGCACCATCATCCGCTCCTCCTACCAGCTCCACTACGAGCTCGCCCAGGCTCTGCTCAACGGGGAGGAGGCCCAGGTGCCAGAGCTGGCAGAGCCTGGCGTCGCCGAGAGGGACGCCAGGCTCGCCCAGCTCACCCAGGCGCTGAAAATGCTGACGCACGTAGCCAGGCACCTCCGGGCACAGAGAGACAGTGGAGGTGCCCTGGAGCTGGAGGGGGTAGAGGTACGATTTCTTTTTTTCTAGTGCGATAGATAATGAGGAATTAGACATTTGTTTTACTTAGCATCCATGGTCAGACAGTCAACTGGGTATCTGACCATTAAGTCTTTATTTACATTTACACAATGCAGTAGTATGGAAATGAGACCTGTAAATCAAACATGTGCACATGGAACATTGTGTATCAACGTAAAAAAAAGTCTCATTGCGCTTCCATTACGGTTGAATTAGAAACAAGAAACTGTTTTTCCCTCAATGAATAACTTTAATTAGCCAATGAAACCTAAACCTATCCTAATCAAAATGTAATAATTCATTTATTTGTTTGTTTTTAAGTCCTTAAATTGCACTGGCTTCTGGTCCCTTTTTTAGGTTCGTGCCCAGCTGGACGAGCAGAAGAACATCACTGCCCTGGTCCCCCGCCAGCCCCTGGAGGTCCACGAGACGGTGGCTGAGTGCATGATATATGCCAACCACTGGGTGGCACGCAAGATACAGGAGAGCTTCCCTCAGCAGGCCTTACTGCGCCACCACCCTCCCCCGCGCCAGGAGTTCTTCTGCCAGCTGGTCGATACTGCAAAGGCCATGGGCTTCAACATCGATACCAGGTGACTGTATGCCACCAGTTAATGTGTATCACATGTATTCCTAATCTCAGAGACTCCCAAAGTATACACATGGTAGAGCAAAGAGTCTAAAATGCAATACAAGTGCAAGTATGCAGTTTCTTTTCTTCTTCTGTTTTAAAATCGAATAGATTGATACATTAGTATATTAAACAACATAGCTTTGTTGTGAATAAATGAAGGTGGATGGTTTTTAATCAAGAGTTCTCAACAATACAGTATTCATTTGACTCAAGTATTTGTCTACACTTAAAGTTGAACTGATAACATTGCTTTTGGTGTTTTGGTGGTCAACTAAGGCAGTGTGGAGGCTTGAACTGTTAATCCAGAGAAATCTGAATTTGATCAGTTGCTTCTTTGGTTCCCCCAGGTCCAACAAGACTTTAGCTGACTCTTTGGACCGTGCCCAGGACCCGGAGGACCCACTGGTGAACAAGCTGCTCAGAGTGATGGCCACCCAGGCTATGTCCAATGCGCTCTACTTCTCCACCGGCGCCTGCTCGCAAGACCAGTACTACCACTATGGTACACCAGCTGTATCATGTATTTCTGTGTTGATAAGATATAATTTTAGTTAGGTGTGATAGGTTCCGGTTCGCTAGTATTGAGGAAGCAGCAGTGTTGACATCTGTTTCCATCTCTCTGTCAGGTTTAGCACTTGACCGCTACACACACTTCACCTCACCAATCCGTCGCTACGCAGACATTGTGGTCCACCGCCTTCTTACCGCAGCCCTCGACCTGGAGAAGGGAACAGTCCCTAACAAGACTTTGGCCAGTAACAAAGAACTGGAAGAAATGGCCCAGCACATCAACAACAAAAACAGGGTCAGTCTGAGTGATAGTTCGTTTCCAGGAATAATAGGAAGTCAAATGTTACTGTATCATACTAAATATGTTTGTATACATTCATAGTGGCCTCTAACCTGTGTGTGACTCATACAGGCAGCCCAGCAAGCCCAGAAACTCTCCACCGAGTTGTTCCAGTGTCTCTACTTCAAAGATAAAGACCCACAGACAGACCAGCAGTGTGTGGCTGATGCTGTTATCTACGCCATGCGAGCCAACGGCATGCTGGTGTTTGTCCCACAGTAAGCAAATGACAATGCCTTTTTACACGGTCTCTCAGGTTATGTAGAAGCTCTGCCTACAACTACGTACAAATGCTGCCGCATCTGTGTTATCCCCAGGTATGGCCTGAAGGGGGCGGTGTATGTAAAGGACAAGGAGGGTAAGGTGGTGGCTGTGAGAGAGGACGGCGGGTGTGAGTGGCACAGTGGCTCCATCCAGAGATACCTAGACCACACCAGCACCATCTGCAGCATTGGCACCTCCACCTTCAGACTGTTTCACCACATCACTGTGAGTCATCTTTCACTTCATTTTATATTTTGGTGGTTATTTAATGAAAATTTGCTATTTGGTAAAGCTCGTCTTTATTATAAATAAAACTTGTTAAATATGTATAATTAGCAGCAGTGAATTAAATGTTTTGATAGATAGAATGTATAATACCTAAACTATTATACATTCTATTAGTTTGTTTTTAAAATGACTTTCATTTAGGTATTCCAATAATATGGTTACACATTGCACTGTTGCCCTACTCTCTGCAGGTGCGTATTTCTGTACAGCTGTCGCGTTGCCACTCAAACAGCCTCCACATGGAGGTGATCAGCAACAAACCCCACCAGAGTCCTGGACCACAGACGCCTCAGCCCCAGGGCCGCACCCAGCTTGTGCAGGAGGTGGTACGCTTGGCCGAGGAGGCCTCCCAGCAGGCCCAGGAGAGGGCGTCCCGCCGCCCCGCGCTGTCCAAAGAAGAGAGAGAGTTCCGCCAGAGCAAATGTCCCAATTTGTACTCCCTCCTCGAGGAAGTGAGGGAGCTGGCTCTGATGGAGCTTTGTGCCTGTACAGGTGCTGATGGAGGCCTTGGTCGGATGGCTCAGGTCTGTGCTATGTCGGCATAGAGGCTAATGTGTTTAGGAGCTGTTGTATCCACTAGATATTCAGCTTAACATTACACCATTTGTGAATTGCTGTGCAATATTAATTTCTTTTAAAATATTGCCGAAGTTTTTGTAAATTATGGGAAGCAAGTATTATCTGTACCTTTTTTTTTTTTTAACCCTGTGTAGCACGGAGCCTTTTTAAAACATTTTGTCTTACATGTTATCATATGGCGAATATCTACTACAGTCTTATTTAGTTTAATCCACTTACTAAATACACTGAAGCAGTTAGGTGTGTACTCCTACGTTGTAGAATACAATGTTGGTGGAAGGTTGAGATATTTCTGGTCTGGAGAACTTGGTTATTTTAAAATAGGCCAGGGTGAGGAAACAACATTTACATTGTCCTATTCATGTGACCAGATAAAAATAAATTTTCTGTGTGCAGAAAAATTCTTATGGCATTATTAGCTCAAAATAGTGTGTGGTGTGGACACCAAGATTTTACATGCAGGAGGAAGGTTTACATTTTGCATTCTAAACTTAATATTAATATTTTTATATTTTAGAAGAATGGTTGACTTAGAAACTGTTTTGGGATTAAAAATGCATAACTGAATACCAATCATGTTTCTCTTTTTTCAAAGAAGCCAATAAATTAAAAAGATTGTCTGGCTGTGACTGTAACTGCACCTTTTGGTTTTACAAAATAATTTATTTCAGACATTAAGGGCACTGAATACATCCTGAATATTGCATAGAACGTTATTAAAAATGTATATAATTCAGCTAAGGATTTTTTGTTATAGAAAGGTCTATTACAACCATATTAAAATACAAGACTCTGGGGAACCAATTCAGTGATTTCAAAATAGACTTAACAGTGAAGTTGCCAGGTGTTTTCTTGCAACAGTACAGTTAATGTTTGGCCCTCATGATCAACATCATGATACAGATTACTTCTTTGCATTAAGATAGTCTATCCATCCTTATTTGTACCGAACAAATGAGGGCAAACAAGGAACTATAAAAACCTATTCTAAACCAGAACAAACTGGCTGGGCTTTTGATGACAACCAGCCTAAAATACGGTTGACGCATGCAAGGCTTTAGGTAAACAGTTAACAGCCCTTGAAGGTCTCCGTGACTGCTGGAATCGTGTGTGTGCACGCTGTAGGGTGATTTAGTCACCATCCTCACAGTTATTGCTGAGTTGAGGTACCACGGTGAGGCCACTGTCTCCTTTCTCACACTGAGGAGAGTCTTTTTGTGGCGTGTTCTTGGGTTGCTCTGAGTTGCTGCCCTGCTCACGATCCATATCCTGTTCCTTGTGCTCCTTTTCTCCCTGGCTCAAGTGTGAAGAGGAGCTGGCCGAGGGCTCGTCTACTGGCAAGGATGAAGACATATGCTGAGACGGTGATGGATCTACAAGGTGGAAGGATATTGCAAGTTATGCATTCATTCTCATCAAGTCAGAAATAACTCCCAAAGTGTGTATTCCACATTTTTCAATCCCAACTAGCGTTTGTAGTAGGCCCTTATTATATAAGCAAATAATGCCCCCTAACAAAGTAGCAGGGTTGACGTGTTTCCAACCTGACTGCTGCTGCTGCATGCGAGCCAGCCTTCTCTCCAGGGCTAGCTGCTTTTTGAGCTCTATGTGTTTTCTCTGCTCCTCTGTCAGGGAGGGGGCTGCTGGGGTGGAGTGGACTGGTCCTTCAGTGTCGTTATGGAAGCTCACAGTACCAAATGGTTCTGGGTCTGGCTCCCCGAACACTTGCTGTCCTGGAGGCGTTCCCTCTTCAACTATGGTGCATAAACAATTTAGTGGTTTTGATGGGCTTGTGAATTGTACTGAAATTCACTAAAACACACATTTTATTAACACACAATTTAAGGACATTGTGAATCGTCTTTCCTCATTAATTATTATTTGAATCTAGTTATATGTAATGCTTGGAACACAAGTGTGTATTCCACATTTTCTAATCCCAACTAGCCTTTGTAGTAGGCCCTTAATAAAATAAAGTAAAACTTTATTTATACAGCCCATTTCTTAACAGAACAGTTCTTTATAAAATAGAAGCAAATAATGCCCCCTAACAAAGTAGCGAGATTGACATTGTGTTTCCAACCTGACTGCTGCTGCTGCTGCATGCGAGCCAGCCTTCTCTCCAGGGCTAGCTGCTTTTTTAGCTCTATGTGTTTTCTCTGCTCCTCTGTCAGGGAGGGGGCTGCTGGGGTGGAGTGGACTGGTCCTTCAGTGTCGTTATGGAAGCTCACAGTACCAAATGGTTCTGGGTCTGGCTCCCCGAACACTTGCTGTCCTGGAGGCGTTCCCTCTTCAACTATGGTGCATAAACAATTTAGTGGTTTTGATGTGCTTGTGAATTGTACTGAACTTCACTAAAACACACACATCTTATTAACACACAATCTAAAAAGGACATTGTGAATCGTCTTTCCTCATTAATTATTATTTGAATCCAGTTCTATGTAATGCTTGGAACACACCACAGGCCTATTCTCTGAGATTTTAGAGGTCAGGGTTAGATAGGGCTATGTACAACATACACACGCCTACAGTAACACTGTGCGCACACAAAGGCTTTGAATCAGGCTCAGATAAAGAGTTTAATTATTTGACTACGTTTTATTTCTATGGGTGTCAGGTGAACACTTGGTATGTGCTACCTGTACTGGTCTGTAGTATGAGCCTTAACACTATGAAATCTGACTTTAGTGCTAGTGCCCTTTTTTTGAAATGTCGGTTTCAACCACAAATAACCACACATTTTTAAATGAAAATGTGAGGAAATAATATTTTCACAGTATTATGTACAGAGCTGGTCATAGTTCTGTTGAAATAATTACAATTAATAACTGTTGTTTCTTACCATCTTTACTGATGAAGTCATCGTGTGTCAATGGCATGTCCAGTCGTATTCGCTTTAGACATGTCTAAGGGGGACATATGGTGCAATAAAAACATGCACAATTGCAGTCTTGTCCCATATTCAGCATACCCAAGAGCGTTCATCTCTATCATACCTGCACTTCTTTTTTGGCACCGAGCTTTTCCACTTTGTCTATGAAGTCTTCAAACTGGAGTTTGGGGTACAGCCTGTGGGCCCAGTTCTCCATCTTCTGCATCAGGAGACGCAGGTCTTCGGCCTACATGTACACACACACGTTCATGACATTCACAATTATTAAAACCAAATCAAGCTACTCAACAGCGCTTTGCTATTCAGATCTTACCTCATGGCCTTTGCCTTGGAATTTAACATTGTCAAAGAGTGTGCGTAGAGCCGGAAGTCCTCTCTCTGAGATTAGCCTGATACAAACAAATAATACAGGGTCAAACCAGTTTATAAATGAAAAATTAACACATTTTGACAGTAAATATTATGTAAATTAACGCTGGTGGCTCAGCCCTCTGTTACATTAAGTATATTCACAGCAGTAGAGACCATGCACTTTTATACTTGCAGAGAAAAATATGACCAGAAAGATGGGACACTACATTTACTCTTTACACTTAAGTAGACTTTCAACCTGCACCTTTTAACTCAATCTTTTATGTCCAAGGTTTTGTTTGAGGCATGTCAACATACAAATTGATTGTGCTGCTATAAGAATTTAGAACACCATTTGTCTCACTCTGGTGGCAATCGATAAGTTGGCGGGTCCACTTCAGGTTGAAATAACAAATGATCAACAACAACAAGCAGATAAATGATGGACTGCAGCTTTAATATGAAAACATAAATACTGTGCATTACCTTTGAGAGTCAAGCTTGGGCTGTGGTCGCTTGACACCTTTCTTTTTAGCAGCAGGAACATCGGCCAGTTTGGAGACCTCCCCTTCCTCATCTCCTATATCCACATAGTAGACAGTCATGGCAACAGCACAGCTGTTAACATTTTATTGACATCGACACACAGTAGGTTGCCTTATAAACAAGTGGAGTGCAGCGGGAGCCGCTGGTGATAAGCGATTCTCTAAACGTCATGAGTCTCACCAAAAGGGTCAGCCCCGTCCCCTCCCTGGCCTGGGGAGTGAGGTGGTGGTAGGGGAGGAAACATTTCATCTTCTATTTGTTTATAGTCAGGCATATCAAATCGGCCGTTTTCCATCATGCATTTGACTCCTACAGAACATATATAAAAGCATATTCAGTTAAATCAAATTATTATGCATACTACTCCATTATTCTATATTTAAAACGTAGTAAGGCAAATATTTATAATTTTTAAATGGACAATACTTGCTTGAGTCTATTAAGGTTGTGTTAGTGTGATTGTGGGAAGTGATTGTGGTTATTTTCAGAAATTAAGTTTTGAACACAGGGAACGTTTACGCTCACAAACCACCTTGGTGCTTCTTGAAGAAAGATTTTAGTGTCCCGGTGAATTTTTATTAACTAAAAGAAATGAAATAAATTGAGACATACCACAACCTTGTCTCATTTTTCAACAGTTAACGTTACTTTGGATATCGGAGATCAAACGAATTCATGAATATATCCATTAAAGAAACATATTACACGTTGTACAAAATGTTTCAGTAGCCTACAGTAAACTGAAAACACATTGTTCATTTCATTCGTGAAATAAAGAGGTAGCAGGTTTGAAGAACTGCATTAATATTAAAGTACTTCATGCAATAGCCTGAAAAAAGTAACGTTAGCCGCCTAACATCAGAGCAGACTATCCTTTCGTCCTTTACAAACTAACGTTAGGCTTTCAGTAAGTTAAGTATACTTTCCGAGATAGAAAACGATGTACATTGATGGATCACAATAAAACACACATCCAGTATGATGCCATCTTATATCAAGACACAAATACTGTTGTTATTGAAGAAAGGGCAGTTATAGTACCTTTACTTTGAGATATCCCGCGAAATTTCGTTATCGCCCGGACCACAGTAAAACTAGACTTCCGATCTAAAAATGCTTTCTTTCAAAACAAAGGTCATAGAGCATTAAAGTTAAATAAAACAAACTATCACAAAGGAATATCAGGGACATCCAAACAAATACCAGATATAGAAAATTCTTTTTTACTTTATGGTTTGTATTTATTGTCAAAAGGCCTTGGCTAAACTTTGGACAGAAGACTAAGAAAGACTAGAAGTAGGCTACATTGTGAACAAGAGTATACATTGACTTGCGGTGTCATTCAGCGGAAGCGATAGTGCTTTTAATGTGACACACCAAATTGCTGGGCAGCAGGAAGCGAGCTGTCCACACACACACACACACACACACACACACACACACACACACACACACACACACACACACACACACACACACACACACATTTTTATTCAGACTCTTACATCTAATGCAGTTGTCTTTTAAAACTTTTTTTCTACAAAATAATTGCCATTTTAAATTATCTCTAGTAGCCTATATGTATAAAAGTGATGAAGAAGCAAATATGATTGCTAATTATTGAAACCAAACAAAAACAGATTATATAGCATAAAACATAGCTATCAAGGAACAAACCCTAGTATATTTCACACTAAAATACAATTTATTCATAGAGAATTCTGACATGCACTGGCTATGTTTGTTTATTTATTTAATTCTGCAAAAGTGTAATCTTTCAAAATAAAACAGATTGACAATTAAATCAACAATGTGCTCTTAACAGAATATATAGGCCTACATTAGTATTTAATTAAATTACTTGCTTTGTTTCTACTGACTCAAGGCCAATGAGGTTTTGAATTAGGAAAGCTAAGAATATCACAAATATGTGTGTGGTGTGTGTTTGTATTCTACAATAAAATGTGGTTTTATGTTCTTATAGCAGGTTGATGTTCTTAGAAGCGTCTACGCAGCAAAAACATGAGGAAGATGGCACTGAGTAGAATGCAGAGGGTACACACAGTGGGGACCACAATCTCCGTAACCATTTCCATGTGGCCTATCAGGGGATCTGAAATAGATAAAATAGATAGAAGTTCCAATCTGGTGTCTAATATAATCTAAAGTCATATACATTGTTAATGAAGTACGAGCTATCTCACATCGTTGTGACTAAACTTCATCATGCACTGGCCATGCCTTAGGTCTCCCTGCATGATCCTTATTTTCCATGGCTTTTCTTCTAGCTGGAGGGGCAAAACAAAGACAAATCCTATTAGATGTTGGAAAGAGGAACACGAAACAGAATTTCTCTTTGTTTGGCCCCACCTAGCTTTTCAGAACCTACTGTAATATTGGATGGTACTAACCTGCAGCTAAAAGCTGGTTGCTAGAAGAGCAAGTCTCTATGGATTTCCTCTTCCAACCCTCCACCTGTAAAGATTTAAAAAATATATTGTTGCAAATACTTCCATACAATGTTTTGTGTTTGTGGGACTTTTTGTTGAATTTGCTGTTTGGAGTCCTCGGCATGAGGGAATTTTACCTCTCTCTGATTGGGAAACCCATTAGAACTAATTATCTTTTTATAGTATTGGACAGAGGCTTTTGGGTAACGTGGTTTGTTTTTGCTCCTGAAGTCAACATAGTAGAGCCCAAATCTCTCGGAGTACCCTTCATCCCACTCAAACTTGTCAAGAAGTGACCAGGCTGTGTATCCTTTGACATTCACTCCATCTTTAATTGCTGTAATTTGAAAGACAAGAAAAACAAATGAAGAACATAAAAAGGAAAAAAAGGAAAAAGCAAAAATATATACCCATATCCATAGTAATCTATGCTGACAAAAACGTTTTCCTGACCTTTAAGCATTTCGTTGATGTATTCCTTGAAGTACTGAATTCTCCATTCATCACAGAGATCAGTGCATAACATCTTCTCTGATACACCATTTTCTGTCACGTAGATCAGGGGGTTTCCATACTGAGCCTTTTAGGGAAACAATATATTATTTGATTACAATAATTACTTGATATTGAAGCATAGGGTAATGTCCAGAGTAGCTTCTAAATTCTTTTTTTTACCTTTACAAAGTTCAGCAAGCGCCGGAATCCCCATGGAACTGAGTAGAGCCATTCTGAGCCAGGATCAGGCCAGCGTGGGTCGACCAACTCAATCAGGTCCCGGTCTGTGAAATAGTTATTACCTCGACCTGAGGGGTAATTCTTCTGAGTAATGTATCGAGTGGTGAAATGGCCGATGCCCAAGAAGTCACAAGTGTCCTTAATGTAGCTCTTCTCCTGGGGTGAGAAGACGGGCAACCGTGACGTTCCCAAGCCCTGTTGAGCGCTCTTCCTTCCTAAAGGCAATAAAGGTGGCAATAAAGTTACCATTGTCGAGACCCATTACTTTTGAAAGACGAGAAAAGGGTGGTAGGCCCAAGGTTCAATGTACTTTTTTTCTATTTAAGTAGTCATACAGAACTGAATATTCTGTAACTGTACTTGTTTTACTTGCAACCAGTTCTTACCAACATAATCCTTCATAACCTGTGGATAATCTCCATTGAAGATAGGTGTAGCAAACCATCCCATGTAAAACTGGATATATCTTTCTGCCGCTTCAATGTCCTTCCGGTTTGTGATGTCTACAGGCTCTCCCCAGTCAGCAGACAAGGAGATACCTACCATGCCTAGATAGACCCATCACACACAAGTTGTGAGCCATTGCATCCTTGAGACATATCAAAGAAGTATATTATGTCAATGAGTTCAGTGTATGTGAAGTTTTCTCATACCATTCTGTTTGTTTCGCCATTGAGTGTCATAAGAGTGCCAAACTTTAGCATGTGCCTGTCACAGAGAAAGAATTACCTTGATATACATTGTAAGCACAGAGAACAGAACTAACTAGGAAACAATTATAAAAGAATCCTACTTTTATTATTACCTTAATGATATGGTGGGCAGCTTTATAAGCCCCTGTTCCTCGTAACATCACACCAGGTGCATGTTCTCCAGTTTCATATCCTTCTACAGCACTGGACTAATGGCAAAGCGATGAAAAAAACATGTTAAAGAGTTTATATCAAAAATCATTCTTAGAGGAAAAATTATTTATGTTTAGGTTTTTTATTTTATTTTAAATATATACCAGATAGGCCTACTGCTGCACACACTACTGAGGTGCAAGATTAATTTTATATAGCTGTGCCATACCCACGGATTATTAAAGGTGATCCAGTATTTCACTCGGTTTCCAAATCTCTCAAAGCAAAAGTTGGCAAAGTCATTGAAATAGTTCACCATGCTAATGTTCTGCCACCCGCCATATTTGTCCTCTAAGACCTGTATAATCAAAGCATATGTATAAAGTATAGAAAAGATTAGAATACACAGTACAGAGAAAGCGATTGGCCAGCATGCAGCACTATAAACACATAATACTAATTGCCAAATATACACCTACCTGAGGTAAGTCCCAGTGATACAGAGTAACAATGGGTGTGATCTTATTGTCCAGCAGCGTGTTAATCAGGTCATCATAATATTTGATTCCTTTCTCATTAATATGTTCATCTGAAAGAATTTCCATTGAATAAACAATAAGGATATACTGATACTTTCACGAAATATTGTTTTACACTGAAACAGCTTGTGAAATGATACTAACGTGAAACATGAAACATAAAATGGTATGTTTCTGTCATTACCTTTTATTCCATTGGGGAAAATCCTTGGCCAGGAGATAGAGAAGCGATAGTGGTTAAACTTCATGTCCCTCATCAAGGCAATGTCATCCTTGAAAATACAGGGCAGAAGACAGTAGGATAATTTCATTTGGTACCTAACTCTGTGCCAAAGACCATTTATTTAATTAAATTGTTCCATTTGCTTTCTGAATGGATATAGGCATATTTTGACAAATGGCACCTTGAATTTGTAGTAGCCTTCACAAGCTGAGTCGCCAGTGTCATTTAAGAGGATTTTGCCCTTTTTGCGGGCAAAGGAATCCCAGATGCTCAATCCTTTGCCATCTTTGTTCCAAGCTCCCTCTGTCTGATAGGCAGAGCTTCCAGCTCCCCAGGAGAAGCCTGAAGGGGAATTGGAAAAAAAAAAAAACATTTTGAGGAAGTACTTTGCATTTTATTATCTCTTGGCCCATTGAACAGTTTAATTATGTTGTCAATCCTACCAGTTGGGAAGGTGCCATAGTAGAAAGAGCTCTGTTCATTCTTTGTCCAGTCAAAGTCCTCACTGGCTGACACACACAGCACCAATGCAAGCACTTGGCATGGCCTCAGTAAGCCCTGGGGTAGCATAGTGTTTTTTGGCAGATGGCTTACTGTCTTCGGTTATACCTACACAAAAAGTAGCTGCCTTCAGAACACAGACTGAAAAGCAATTTCATAAAAGGATGAACTGAAACTCAAACTCAACCTTAAAGCCTGAATTAATTCTAAGATATGTATAACATTTTTATTTTTCCATATGTACCTCTCTTAAATCTCAAAAACTGATTTGGCTACTAAACTGAACTTTGAAATTAGGCGGATAAACAGGAGGCTACAACTTCTGGTAAATCCTTTGTGTGGAATTAATTCCCAAATCACAGGCCAGAGAAAAGACAAGAAAAACAAGAATAGGAATAGATTAATAAAAAATAACTTACAGAAATGTGTTAGCTGTCCAAAGGTTTTGAGCATAAATCCTACATTAGATTATTAACACAAATCTCCAGTTATTATTTCCTAAATTTAATGTCTATTGAACATGCATTCTGGAATCTAGTTTCATTTCCACCAACTATACGACGCACGAACACAAAATGCTATGAGAGACAGAAAATAAGTCAGCTTTTCCAGCACAGTCAGTATGAGCGACATTTCAATCTATTGTACTGTGTATCTTTAACAGCGCAAATGATACTTTGATGGTTCTGTATAGAAACTTTAAAGTCCTCTCGCCAAAGCTTGTGCTGGTTCTCCCCCTGTGTATCTATCGCTGTCTCTGTCCCTTTGCCCTACCTCTTCACTCAGAGCCACATATAGATGTCTACCTGTAGCACGTCCTGCATTTGTCTCCTCTGGAAACAACTCCAAAATACAAGAAACGTCCTCAGGCTTCTGGACCTACTTAGTTCTCACAAATGACACCGGTTGGTATGAGGCCAATGTTTAAAAAATAGACAATACACAGTGAAGCGTCCAGTAGATTTACTGCTATTCAGCGGCCTGTGGTGAGCACAACGGTGACCCCCCCTCCAAAAAATACACAACCATTTGAGGTCAATGAAGTGTGAATGCAATTTGCGTTGGCAAACAGATTTCTTGGAACAAGGAGGTATTTTGACGCTGCAAGCAAAATGTGTGTTTTATTGAGTTTATGTTACAGCGGTTTTGGATGTGTGTGAATATATTTTGACAGAAGAATGAGAAAAAAAGATATGATATGTTAGATATGACAGTATGTTACCCTACTTCCCATATGCTACATTCTTGTCCACCAATATTTTTTGCAAAAAATGAAATATCCACATCTGTACCATCTATAAAGCATAGTATGTTATATGATTGTATATCAGCAAAACTTCAGGTGAGTTTAGGTCATAGGGAGTTTTCAATTTCCATTCTTTTAGTTAGGTACAGCATGTACTGTTCATGTGAGGCTAATAAAATCAGGTAAATCCACACATTTTACAGATACAGAAACATACATTTTTAGATACAGAAACACTACTGCAAATTACGACATATTCCCAAGGTATTTACACATCAAATCAAATATAAACATTATACATGTTCATACAATCTGTAGGCAGACGTTCTATAGTACAGTTATCAAACAGTTTGTACAGAACATTTACAACCATTTGCCATGAAACTACCAATTCATATAGGGCAAATAACCATTCAGTTCCATTGCAGAAGCGTAGCCCCTGAGTTCAGTACAGTATCTCTCAGAGGCACTGGTCTATTCAACCCTTACAGCCCATTACAGCTGGCCCCGCACAAAGCTTGAATACAACTATTATCATCAGAGGCACTGCATTGTTGTAAAAGAAATGCTGAATTGTTCAAAGCTAAAACAGTTGTCACTGCACTTCCCGTTTGAACATGTATGTGTGTGTGTGCATGGGTGTATGTGGTTAAAGAAACATGGTACTTGTGTACCAGTGTTTGCATATTTGTGTGCATGCATGTTCCATTGGTTTTTGTGTATGATGTTTTTACATTGTTTTACATGTAGGCCTTTCTCTGTGTATGCGGTGTTTGTGGTTTATTTGTGTATCTGTGGGTTTAATGACAGTGGACATACAGTATTTGTAGACAGAAGACAACATGACCATGTTATAGCATTTAGCATAACAATGACATGCAGCGCCCCGGAGTGTTACAGAACGACTGAGCGTTCTGGTAACCTGGGCCACCTGAACTAGCTGTATTTAAAGGGCTTTCTTCAGGCCTCGCAGAGCTGATATGAACATCTTTACTAAGGTCACAGGATTAGCCCAACAAACCAGGTATGTTCAAAGTACTGTGGCTGAGATGTGTCCATCACCCCAAACTAGGGTGTTGAGAAGGTTTGTACTCATGCTCTTCTGTCCTGGACACCTTCAGCATCGGTTGCCCCTATCATTTCAAATTTGATAAGACAGAGGTATAAAATAAGATGAACTTTATTAATCCTCTTGGGGCACATGTTTATATTTACAGTAAATATTGCAGGTAGTATTATGGCTGAAATGAAAAAAAAGACAAAATGAATTGAGAATTTCTCTTGGAAAACAATAAAGTCCTATCTTGTGTTATCTTATTTTAACTGAACAATGTGTTGACTACTATCTATGATGAAATACTAACTTGTTTCTGTATGATGTCTTCTTCGTTAACATTTAGAGGAATGTGTGGGCATTTATTTTGTTATTCATTTATATTATTTATTGAAAACAACCTCCTTGTCCACAGCAAGCTGGGGTCTGTGCTCCAACGTGCCTTCTACGGGTCCAGTGGGAGGGTGAGTCAAATGACTTTTAACACAAAGGCAGTTGAAATAATATGCTTATAAATCTAATACGGCCTAACGCATAATCTTCTATCGAGCATGACCATTAGGTATAGTTTGTGCAGTACAATATTTCTGGTATGTAACTGTGCTCCTAGGTGACCCTTTTTGAGCAGAGGAACTTTGCCGGCAGACGGCTGGACCTGAGTTCTGACTGCCAGAAACTGAGTGACAAGAACTTCCCTGCGAAATGTAACTCTGTACAGGTGGAGAGTGGAGCGTAAGTACACAGTCACACCCCCACCTATTGGAATATGTGTGTTACTGCAACACACACATTGCTCTACACTAAACTAGGCCTCTTCAGCGGTCTAGGTCTCTACACTTTTACTGTGTTTACATTTCAGTATTTTATTCCTTCTTCTCTCAAGTATTATTAGTATTACTAGTAATACACTGCTCAAAAACACATCGGGTCTTGATGAACGAAATATATTAAAGCTAAAAATCTTTACTGTACAGTGTGAAATTTGATGAGAACAAAACAACGTAATGACAATGGAAACCAAAGTCACCAACTGATTGAGGGCTGGATTCAAACTCACACCGAAAATCAAAGTAAACAATTAAAATCACAGGCTGTCCAAACTTGCGTGAATTTCATCATGGCAACTCATGATGTGACTCAGTAGTGTGTATGGCCCCCCGAGCATTCTCCTGATGTCCTGGGGCATTGTCCTGCACCAGGAGGAACCCAGGGCCCACTGCATCAGCCTAAGGTCTGGCGATGGGTCTGAGGATTTCATCCCGGGACCTAACAGCAGTCAGAGTTGGCTCGCACATGGAGGTCTGTGCAACCCTCCAAGGAAATGCCTCGCCAGACCATCGCTGACTCACCGCCAAACCAGTCACGCTGGATGATGTTGCAGGCAGCATAACGTTCACCACGGCGTCTCCAGACTCTTTCATGTCTGTCAAATGTGCTCAGTCTGAACATGCAGTTTAATTGACTTGGTTTTATACTGTGACGATTACGTGTTCCCTTAATTTTTTGAGCAGTGTATTTTATACACAGAACAACCTTCAGGTTTCAAGTGTCCTGTCTTCCGGTCTGGAATTTATCTAGCGTCATTGTATAATAATGGTTTAAAACCTTCCGTTTTTGGAAGTAGTAGTAGGCTACCTGAGCAAAATTAGTTTTTGGCCTACGACAGTCCCTATAGGCCTAAAACCCTTTAAAAAAACAAATATGCTGTAATGTGAAGTACGCAGCACAACAAAGCACGTTTCTAAATTTGCCTTTCTATGAAACTGCTGTTCTCTCCTCTCGGGCCCCTGAAGATGGGTGGGCTTCGAGCATGACAACTTCCGGGGACGCCAGTCCCTATGGGACATGTCCGACAGGGGGGAGTACAACTGCTATGACAAGTGGTGTGCCCAGGTGGACCACATCTCCTCCGTCCGTGCTATCAAGCAGGTTTGGAAAGAAACGCAACACGAACAAATAAGACTATAGGCCCTGTCTTTTTTTGGAAACTGTGTTGTGGGTTAGCCATACAAGACTTGAAGCAAAGATGGCCCCATTCAACTCTATATCACATAACGATACTTTGAAACGAAGCACACCGTAGAAGCTGAGCTTGCAGTATCAGAATGCTTTAAACCTGGGTCTAAATCAGGTTGAATATTTCCTGTAGGATAACAACCCCCCTAAAGCCCAGATTTTTGAGAGACCTGGCTTCTCTGGTAAGAAGATGGAGATCCAGGATGACATTCCCAACCTGATGAATCGTTACAGCCTCAACAGAGCTGCCTCCATCCGTGTCCTGGGAGGAGCGTAAGTGCCTTATTTTACGCATGGTCATTGGAATGCATTACAAGGCTAACAGTGTATATGGGATAGTTCTTTTGAATTGTAAAAGTTAGATAAATTTGTTGCTCATAGAACTTTATGTTGCAAAATTGTTGACCAGTTAGCCCCAAAGATAAGGTTATGCACATAGATGAACTTTAGTCATATAAGAATTTACAGGCCTATAAACCACCAAAAACTTAAATAGTAGAAATATTATAATTAATTATATATATACAGTACAGGCCAAAAGTTTGGACACACCTTCTCATTCAATGTATGTATATAAATGTATATAATGTATATAAAACGTAAAGACAAGAGAGTAAAGACAAGAGTTTGAATATGAGAATGTTTCCCCGCAGCTGGGTGATTTACCAGGAGCCCAATTACAGAGGTCCTCATTATGTACTGGAGAAACGGGACTACAACAACACCTCGGACTGGGGAAGCCAGACCAGCACCATTGGCTCCATACGCAGGGTCCGCTTCAACTAACAATCCTGCCACCACCATTGACTTAATACCTTGGTTCTTCCTCATTTCAGCTTTAAACTTATTTTGGTAATAAATTGACAAAGCAGAATTTTTTGAGTTTTCTTACAGGCCAAAGATGGCAGATACCGAATGTAGACCTACAAACTTTAGGACAGACATGTGACTCAAGTAATTTATTTTAAGTCTCAAGCAAGTCCCAAGTCACTTTTTCTTGGGCAAGTCAAGACACCCCCCCAAGATACTAGAGAAAAGACAATGTATTAGCACCTGTCTAATGATACAGTATTATTGGCCAATGTATCTAACCTGTTAAAAAGTATGACAATTCGTATTCTAACTATTGATATTCAGCATCACAAGGAGCTTGAGTGATAGGGTAGTCATCCAATCATGACTGCCATTCCCAGTGTACACTCACATACTGGGTAACATTAGACACTTGTAATATCTTTTATATTAAAAAAAAAATATATAAACAGACAAGTCATGAGTCTTTAACATCAAAGTCATCAGAACCGTGACTCAAGTCCACATTTGCTTTAGGACAATAAAAATTTAAAAATAGTGTTTAACACACAAAACTGATGTGATTGTAGGCAGTTTTCAGAACCATTTAATATAAGACATGGTAGACTTAAAATTTTAATTGTAAGGCACTTAACACAGTAAAACAAATATACCCAGGTCCAAATTTAACAAGACATGAGTCAAACATTTGACAAATGGTAATAAAACACACAACCTAGAGCACTTAGAATATGCCCTGTACCATATTTGCTTCTAGCATCAGGTCAACTATCCCCAATTTCACCAAATGTATTGCCATAGCTTCAAAATATACCAGCCTAGTTAAAATATTTAAGAAATCCTTGAAAATAGTCAGGTAAATTTTAGAAACATTTTATTTAAAAGCTATTGAAATTTCCAGACGACTTAGTCATAGTAAAATAAAGTGCAAGTAAAATCCTCAGTTAAGAAATTAAAAAGATGACTTCAGGGCTTGTCCAATAGGGGAGCAGCCATGTTCTTGATAACAGATGACTGGAGCTGTGGGATTAGGCTGATTCTCATGAGCTTGCTGCTGGAGTACTTGTTCTTAACCGCCTAGAGGGGAAGAGTGTCATTGATGATAGGTCATTGATGACGATGATAGGCAAGGGAGATTGGACGCTCCATGCGATGCCAACTCACCTGAAACTTTATCTTCCTCTCATTGACGAGCACCACATTCTTGGCAATGTGCTGCATGATGGGTTTGAGGTGGTCCTCATCATAAGTGGAGTAGTGTTTCTGAGTAGGAGACTGACAGGGGGAAGTTAGATCAGGCTGACAATAGAAACACTTTAATATCCTTGAGCAACTGGTTGAACTTACCCATGGCAGCCCGTCGAGCAGCAGCTGGGAGAGGCACAATGAGGCAGCAGCGATCTCAGAGGGGCGGTAGTGCACCATGTCGTAGTCAACGAGGGTCAACTCCATTAGATACTTGGCGAGCGTATGCTTATCCACATTAGACTAGAACACACAAGAGTAACCGTTTTGAGGCATTGCAGAATATCCATAGTGAGGTTAGCCAGCATGGCCAAGTGCATGGACTCACATTAGCAGCTTTGGATGCCCTCCTGAGAAAGTGCAGAGGGAGAGGGCGTCCCAGGTCAAAATTAAGGCACCGCAGGACTACCTGCTCCATCTCCAGAATCTGGGCTTTCGTGAATGCATTGTCTGTGATGTAGGCAAAGTCTGCCACCTCTGGACTGTACATCTCCTCATACTTTGAGGCCACCAGCATGGCAGTCACACCGACAAGTTGCAGCTTTCGGCGAGAGACTGGCTGGACCTGCAGGAAATTGAGGCGCAGTGTTTAGCCAAGCTCACAGAAAGCTGGAAAGTGAGTTCTTAATGGGCCTTACCTGAAGAACACGATCCAAGATACCAACCGAGAGGTACAGAGTCTCCTGCAGCAGCTGAAATCTGGAGTGAACCTGGATCAGCCAGTCAATCAGGAGAGCTCGCATGCGTTCTGTGATTTCATAACCCTCCATGTATTTAGGCCGCACTGCTTGCTGTTCCTGTGGAAGTAGGGCTCAAGTTGTTGCAAAAGGAAGCAAGAGACATAAATACCCCCCCACCCCCCATCCACATTACCTCAAGGACATGGAGATAAGCATATATGTCTTTCACATATTCAGAGCACAACTGTGGCATGTCTGCATCCCCAGAATCAATGTCTTCAATACTTAGAAGCGCATCAGAGAAAGCCTGACACAGTTCCTCTTCTTGCATGGAGATGTCAGCTGACTCCTCGGGCATAGAGGAGAAAGGAGCTTCATGTGCCGGAACCGGACACATTGGTTTAAGGACCACATCTGCTTTGGCTCCTTGGCTGTGTGCTTGTTTGGTTGTAGCCTTGAGGGGTCCAGTTTTCTGTAGAGACGTAATCATTTATACTTAATATCAAAAAACCATATCGAAACACTTATTGCTTCTTGATAGTTACCTTTGTGTTAACCGCCAAAGAGGGACAGTTTGTAAGCTCACCCAGAGCAGCCCTCTTTGGACCGCAAACTGTGGCTTTACCAATGTGTGCTGGGTTCTCTTCGTCAGCCAGCTGCTATAGAGTATATTTATTCAAAACATAATAACCATGAGCATAATTGTTGCACGCAAAACATATCGAGTTTATCAACAAAACTTGTAACACGTTTAAAGAATGAAGAAGTGTTAAGAATCCATTAAAAGCAATTAGCAACTATTGAAAAACAAGGTACGCTAATGTTAACTAACTTAGTCAGCTAGCGTAATGATGTTTAGTAGCTTATCGCCCAGTTTAACCGACTTCACTTACCGCAGCTCGAATTTCCACAGAGGACATGCTTGATTTACCGGTAGAAGTGTGCTAACAAAACGCGTTTCACAAGCAGACAGGCTAGTCAAGACGCAACACCGACCACAGTCTTTACCAAAAACCTCTAATCATAAGCCGTGAACGAAGTTGTGCACCGCACACAGCCATTCAAATACCGCTCGCCTTTGTTTCATTGGATACAGAGGGGTAGAATGTAAGCATTTCATTGGTTGCTAGTCGGGTGGGGTCAAAGGTTAGCATGCACATTATTTTTTTGCGTATATCATTGTGATCCATGATTGTTACCATGGATGTATAAAATGTCACTTACCGAAATAATGAAAAAATTCTAGCCCACACAATCGATGGTATAATACGTATCACGAATTAGCCAACCCATTTCCTCCCACCCTCAAAGTTCATAATCAGTCGTACATAAATTATGTTTGTATTATTTTTATTGTAACTTTTTCAAGAATGTAAGCATAAACATAAGCAGTGTTTTATTTATGTTTGCACTCTCTTGGCCTTAGATAATGAGGCATATTTATAATTAAACATGTCTGAGGGAAATTATGCCTGTCCTGAGAAATTCAATATAACAAACAATAGTTGTTAGTTAAAAAGCAGTATCTATTAAGCTAACTTTCCACTGTTTGTAATAAACACACCCTTAAACAGTACTTGATAATTAACTTTATCAAAAATATATTTCTAGCTTCTGTAAGGTCTGTGAAAATGGCCAAATGTCAGCAAAGCTACTCAACAGTCAGCAAAAATGCATTTTATTTAAATTTACTCCTTCTTTGAAGAACTCACATCACAAAATCCATACCTTCAAATATTTAAAATCTAACATCTACCGGTCTGTTAGGAAATTGTTAAATGTTTGCTTTCAGTACATTGATAAACAAAGTGATAAGTGATTCACAGTGTAGTGTAGACAAACGCTCAGCTAGCTAGTTAGGTTGATTGAAAGCACCAAATGTTCTCTTTAGAAAATTTGACACAAACAGGCCATCCTATATAATAATTATTTTAAACATTCTTCATGGTACATAACATGGGTCCGAATGACCCTATGCAACCGCTTTATTGAGGGCTGCTCTTATAAAGCCATTGTCGTTGTTCTGGTTCAACAGGTTTGCAATATAGAGCCTTTATTTTATCACAGTGAAGTTCATAATTACTAGTATAACTTTAACAAGCTGGTACCTTATGATTATGCATTATTTGAATTGAATGGCATTTACTTCTGCACACAACTTCCTTACAGGCCTATGTTTAGCCGCCGCACTACCACCAAACCTTCATTCACATAAGCACAACACATTTCAGTATAAAAAATTTTTTATGCAATGACGGCTGATTACACTGCCTCATTATCATCATCCCTCATGTAAATTTAATACAATTATTATTCATGTGAAACCATGCAACATTTTGCCAGAATATTGCTGCCCTGCTCAATGACTTACATGTTCAAGATATCAATTAGGTAGCGGACATATCTTTTAGCTTACAGAATAGTAGCAGATAGTACTTCCACTTTAAAATTGACAGAAAAATACAATATGGACACAAATACTGAACACCCTAAAAACATACAAACTTTGCTAAAAAAAAAAGTGATAAATATAAATGGACACTCCTCAATTTTTGTCTGGAATTAACTTTGTAGTTCAGTTTTGAAATACCAAGAGTGCATACGCATTTCTCTCTACTCCTCCCTCTACAGCTCAATCTGGGAATTCTCAAATGAAAATCATTATAGACCGTGTCATAGAGGTGGTGCCAAAAGCTGTAAATCAAATACTATCAGGCAACTGGACCACCTTCAACTAATCAGAACAAGAAACAAATGTTTGAAAATCCAAGCCAAAATTTAGAGGTTGTAATTAGTTGAAGGTGGTCTAATTGCCTGCTAATGATCTGATTGACACCTACTGGCACTGCCTGGTAAAAATCTGCCAAAATCAGGATGTTTGTAATCAGGCCAACACTATAACACAATCGAGGAGTAGCTTTACGGAATGTGCCAAGTCTTTTTGGGGTTTTGTGGACTAGACCCAAGTTGAGCTTGAAGCATTATTTTAAGGTTTCAGTCAAGATGCACTGGCAATTTAGTAGAGAGCAGCTGGAAAAAAAAGATGTATTAATTGTTGACAAGCTAACCACAGTCGATGCATTTTTGCCAGTGCACCATAGCTTAAAGTCTACACATTATCGTTTCTACACAATATTTTTTAGACATTCTGCAATACTGTCAATTAACCTTCATCCCCTATGTTTCTCTCTTTGTGAAAGGCATTTCAAACTGTTTCAAGATCACATTGTAAAGCCAAACAATGGTTTAGTTCTTTTTTTTAATTTTTTTTATTAATTTTGCCTTGTTGCATTGGCGTGACTTCTAATTAAACACCATCTGTAGCATTAGCATTTTGTCGTTTTCTCATCAAGAAGAGGAGACAAATGTGTTGCATCGCTTCCCTGTATATTTATTTTCTAGGTATTCAATGGGATGGATGGCATAAACCGCTTTGCATAGACTCAGCTGCCATTTTGGTTCATCTGAAGATACTCATTGTGTAATTTTTCTTGTGCCTCATAGAGCTTGCGCATCTTTTTGGCTTGTCCTTTGCTAATCTCCTTTCCTTCGAGATCATGAGTGGGAAAACCCTGTGAACAGTTATAAAAAGAAACATTTGCTTTAATTTCTTCTGGCAGTGATCCTACAACATTGGTATGGGCCTTCTATCTGGTCAATGACAAGAAAAGAATGTAGTAACAGTAAATGTCATCAACAATACAAATATTACGAATGCTTAAATTCATCTTTAGTGTATTTTGTTAAAACCCTAAAGAGGGAATTGTGGCCTCACAACATATCAAATCTAACTTTACCAACAATAATCAATCATAGGTTCTATTTTTCTGGCTTTTATCCCGTCTAACTGTATGTTTTACTTCAATTCTATGCAAATATAGAACCTAAATGTTCTAATTAAAAAATAATTCTGTAGCTAAAACTATGATGGAATAAATAGTTACCGTTTGATCATATTTAGAATATTTGTCTGTTTCAGTGCGAAATAATTCACTGGGAGGTATCTTCATCTTTGCAAGTTTAGCCATCTAAAAAAAGCAAAGGCAATGATTTAGTATAACTTTTTGTACGTTTTTGCTTAGTATGCATTTCAAGAAGAACATGAAATGTATGTTTGCCTGCAAAGAAAAAAAATTGTGTTTAAATTGGGAATAAGCCAACATTCAACGTAGCCCCTGGGGAATATACCTCAGGATTTTGGTTTTCTTTCAAATGATGTATGTATAAGTATTAAGAGGACATATAAGGCTGACAGACCTCTTGCTCCTTTTTCTTCCTTGCAGCCTCTTCCTTTTTCCTTTTTTTCTCCTCCTCCATCTGTGAAAGTAAGGACAGTGGTTCTGGTGAGCATTTATTAAAGAAGGACCTGCTTATGTGTAAAGCGTCACACACTTAAGGCCAAGAGTGTGATTGGCCAGTAAAAGAAAGAAAGAATATAGTTTTTTTTTTCATTTAAATTAAGTGCAAGTCCTTTAAACAGCCACAACAGAGAGGCAAAACAAATGTAGGACTCATGATCATGGGCCAACAACAATCTGCTGGTAATGACTGGACACATCATAAACCACTGTTCCTATAGTAGACGTTTGGATTCACTCTTTTCACCCTAACCCCCCACCCTCACAGTTGCCAAGTCTTTAGTCAATAAGGTAAAGATCTGCACCAAGTCCATATCAGTCATTTCTCCTCCCTTACTCTTTTCTTCTCATCTTTCTCTCTTAGTAGCGTCTCCTTATCCACCAGTTTCACCACAGTAGGAAGGCCTGTAATAGAGTGATTTGCCAAAAAGTTAAAACCATTGTACCGTTTGGAAACGTCACCCTCTTCTTTTATTTGGTCCACTTAATTATATTTATTATTTTACACTAGTGGTTTAACAGTCGCTATTCATGAAGAGGATTTAATGAAATTGAACATTGGGTATTATGAGTCTACAGAGACATCAGCATACAAAATAATCCTGCCATGTATAGCTAACATGGTACAAAATAATTTGGTATAGTAACATAGAAAGGAACATTACAAACTAGAACTTACACTTATCAAGAATACAAATAAGACATACGTTTCCACAATACAGGTTTTTTTGCATAAATGGTCATACTGTTCAGGTACCTTCATGATCTTCCAGTCGGACTCCCAGCTCAGGTAAGGTATCGTCACGCACCACATCACATAGATGGAGCAAATCTGTCACTGTATAGAGAAGTACATTTAACCCGGGAAGAAGTTAGTGGAAACCACTATATTAGTTCTGTCCCATTATTGAAGACTTCAGAACAAGGCATATTACACATTAGTCAAGCATCCTGTTAGAACTTAGTTACAAACAAAACAAATGCAAACGCTACATACACATTCTTTTCACTAGCGTAAATTAAACCAGGGGTTTTGATTAATCAGAAGCCACACACATTTAGTTTATTAATGCTGATTGCATTGATATTTGAATGCAATTACACACCTTTCTGCTCTCTGGAAATTGTTCGAACACCTTCCCTGAAATCTGACAGCACTTTCAGATATGGCATCACTGTGCTCTCCAACTGGCAAAGACAACACATCACATGTAGTGTACATAAATTCCCATATGTGAACTTTTTTGTGAACACATTTTCCAGACAAGTAAATAAATTCAAAGGTGATTGAGACCAGCGTTGTTTTGGAACTACGCCCCTCCCATACCTGAAAATGTTGCATCCCTCTATACTGATCCCCCTTGAGGCGGCCACACATTAGTGCTAGTTTTATTTAACACAAACACAACTGGGCTTCTGAGGCACTATAATGCAATTGAGGAGTGTACCTTCAAAATAATTAATAGTAAAACAAATAACAAGTTACTTAAGACAGATTTAAATATGATCTAACACCCTGTCCTAACGGGTTGTTGCATCAAAGCAATTAGCATGTTAAGGTTTGTTGTCAGAGTGAAAAACACAAAGTAAGCGCTGGTGGAACTGAAGTAGCATGTTCGCCACGATGAAATATACAAGTTGTTGAGAAGCAATTGGAAACAAAAGATAATTACAAAAAGATAATGAACACCTCCAAGGTTCCCCCATACTTACATCTATGTCATGACCTTTCCCTCCCACTGGAAACCCTATGGGCTCTGAGTCCTCAATGGCACCAAATGTCTAGAGGGAAGTGAGAGGAACAGCTAATTTAAATGGCCTAAATACATACACATTGTTACGATACAATAATCACATTTTAGTAAGCATTTCACTGCCATTATTTCACTATAACCGAAATAAATAACAAATAAAAATGCTTCTTATTTTATATTTATATAAAAGGTAGGTGTGGGGGTGTGGGCGTGGGATAGCACTGTCCGTATGGGGGAGTGCCGGGAGGTGTGGTTCACGGGACCCTGGCATTGGAGACAGGTGAAGGAAATCGCTAATCACCTGTCTCTCTTACGCAGGTCGGTTCCTTAGGGCATCCTTCCATGTCCTTGTTTCACTCTCCCATTGAGTCGTGTGAACCACCCCTCCCCACCCCGGCGGGGGGGGGCCGGGGGGGGGGGGGGGGGGGGGCGGGGGGGGGGGGGGGGGGGCGGCGGGCGGGGCGGCGCGGGGCGGG